>LGRX02000998.1:0-124215 GCA_001247695.2 Cymbomonas tetramitiformis
CACTTCGCTGATTCGCGGCCGCACTTCGCTGCTGGGGCACCACTTCCCTGATTCGCGGCCGCACTTCGCTGCTGGGGTGCCACTTCGCTGATTCGCGGCCGCACTTCGCTGCTAGGGCGCCACTTCGCTGATTCGCGGCCGCACTTCGCTGCTGGGGCGCCACTTTGCTGGCGCTCCTCGACTATACTCATGAATCGAAGGAACCGCCAATGTAATAAATGGCATGTCTACTCTCTGCCCCTTTTAGCAACCGAAAGTCTCCTTTGGTATATCGAGGGTCTCTCCACCCCGGATAGATTGGTGCCTGTCGTAGGGCCCCCACTTCCCCCAGCCTTGGCCGCACCTTGGCCATGGCCTGCATGGCATCCTCCTTCGCCAGCAGCTTCTCCTTGAGGTGGCTATTCATTTCCATTGCGGTGTGCAGCTTCGCACACACGCTGTTGTAGTCGCTCACCAGGCGGCCCATGCTGCCCGGGCCGTGGTCTGTGGAGACCCGCGCACGCCGCCTCTCAGCCTGAGACGAGCTCGCAGCGCTCCCGAGGGTGATCCAATCCATGAATCAACAGCTTGCCGAAGCTTCCTCCCTGGTGCCAGTGAGAGCAGGGGCACGCTGCCTTGTGAGCAGCCATTGTGAGCAGCCATTAAGGGGCGCGCCCCTTTTGTTATGATCAGCCCATCCTCCTGGCCTTCTCTGCCAGCCGCGCGCATGGGGGAGACTTCTTTTCAGCGGAGTTCTGCCAAGGCCTCAAGAGGACGCTCACAGAGGACGCCCACAGAGGACGCGCAGCCACCGCCAAACTGCACAGCAACGCTGAATGCGATAGTCATAGATAGGCATGACACAATCTCACAATCCTGCGGCACGCGTAGGTCATGATCTCGCCTGGATGAACCCAATGAGCGGCAGGTGAGGGCCGGGGGAGGCAGCAGCCCCCAGGGAGACCTGACAAGTCGAGCTGCTGCTCTCAGGCTCGAGGCCACAGCCGAGCCGAAGCGCACCTTGCACATTCTGGAGGGCGTTGAGCTGCGTCTCCAGCATCGCGCTCTGCTCCCTGCCGCGCCCCCGGTGCACACGCCCCCGCCAAACAAGTGAGGCGTATAAGGGCGCAGAGGGGGGCTCCTTCCGGTGGCAAGACAGAGCTCACCAGCCGACCTTTGACGATGATCTAGGCGGAGGCTCCTCAGAGGCGGGGCGGCACCTGTGGAATTGGTCCAGCTCGTGCTGACGGCGGAGCTGAGCCTCTGCGTCTTCTACCCTCCCCTTCTGCACGGATAGCTCCTCTTGAGTGGCCTTGAGCTCGTTGTCCAGGGACTTTACTCTGCAGGAGGCCGGCGACGAGGACAGACTGAGAGTAGGGAGGACAGTGGGCGGCTCACAGTACTCTGGAAGCATCCATTCCGGGGAGACCCCCTGCCCCTCCAGTCGCAAGAGACTGCTGGCCCCCCTTGAATAACCCTCCACAGTCTGCCACAGCCCGTCTCCCTGAACAGAACCCCTGAACCTCCACAGTCTGCCACAGCAGCCCGCCTCCCTGAACAGAACCCCTGAACCTCCACAGTCTGCCACAGCCCGTCTCCTGAGCAGAACCCCTGAACCTCCACAGTCTGCCACAGCCCGCCTCCCTGAACAGAACCCTTGAACCTGCACAGTCTGCCACAGCCCGCCTCCCTGAACCGAACCCCTGAACCTCCACAGTCTGCCACAGCCCGCCTCCCTGAACCGAACCCCTGAACCTCCACAGTCTGCCACAGCCCGCCTCCCTGAACAGAACCCCTGAACCTCCACAGTCTGCCAAGTGCCTCTACAGCCAACCTCCGTCCACAGCTTCCACAGCCTTCCGCCCATCACAGCTCTCCACCCTCCTCTAACTCCATCAACAGCCTGCCTCCCTCCCGAGCCTATCGCTCTTACAACCCCTTGAGAGCATCGCTCCGCGCCCCCGAAACCCCCCTTGCCTCCAGAGCCTGCTGCAGTACCGAGCCCAAGGGGCCCTCCCTGGTGTACCTGTCATGCAGCAGCTTCGCCTCCTCCTCAGGCTGCAGTGGTGCAAAGGAGGTGCGCAGGATCGCGGTCGCGCGCCGTCTTCGAGTCTCAGGCGTGTCAGCCAGCTCGGCAGCAGTAGCCCGGAGGGGGGAGGTGCCCGAGGCGGCAGTTTGCTCATCGGAGATGGGTGCGGTCTCTGTCTGGGCAACCTGTTAAACACCGCTGACGCTCAGCGGGCGGGCAGACCCGTGCTCGGCAAGATGGGAGAGCGCGCAGGGTCTGTTACGTACGCAACAGCACGAGCCGTGCAACAGCAAGACGGGGAGCTCGCAGGCAAAGGGGAGCTTTGCAGGAGGAGAAGGAGGTCGGAGGCGAAGGGGCCGCCTTGCGTCACTGCGTCACGCTTTCGACTGAGATGCGCCGCGGAATGCAGGCTGGTAGGGAAAACTCGGAGGGGTCTAGGGCTGCTGCGAGAGGGGTACCTCAGCGATGACGTGGCTTGTCGATACCGGGGATGCAAAACTCACTGAGGAGCTCCGCCCTCGTCTGGGAGTGGGGACAGCTGAGCTCGCGTCGGTGGGCGAAACCTGGGCAGCAGCGGGAAGTAAGCCGGCGAAGCCGCGAGTGGCGCAGGCTCAAAGTGCGCTCAAGTCGGCGGCCATCCGGCTCAGTCAAAGTCACGATAGACTATGAACAAAACTGGTTGCCGCAGACGCTGGGAGAGGAGCACGGATCGGGGTCAACAAGGCGCCGAGCCAACGGGCCCCTTTCCACGGGTGCGCGACAAACCGTGGCCCTTTCCAGGGGCCCGTGCAGTGGTGGTGTCGAGTGTCTACCTGTGAACGCGCCCCAGAAGCGGCGTTGAACATGGGTTGCGTCAACGCCTGCGGACTGCTGGAGGCGGCGGTAAACATAGGTTGTGGACGCTCCTGAACGTTGCTGGAAGCAGATTTCAGCGCGGCCTGCTGCTGATTCTGAGCACTGCTGTTGGCTAGCTTGAGAGGCTGCATCTCGCCTGGACTATGCCCGTTGGACTGTTCCCCGAGTGACCGCCCAAGCTCTTTTGCGGATTGACGCTGCTCACCGGAGTCACTGCTGGCGGGCCCCAAACACGCGCGTTAGTTCGCTGCCGGAATCGCTGCGAGCGCCTCAGATTTTGAGCAAAGCTGGCTGATAACGTGCGCCTTACATCGCTTCAGCAAACAAGAGTCGTGCGTACCCAGAGGTTGTGCAGCGGCAATTTTGCAGCACAGTGCGAGCGAGCACTTCTTTGTAGAAACGCTCAAGACCTTTCCAGGGAAAACAAAGCACTGAAAAACTTTTGGAATTATGGGATGCTAGACGAAACCAAATTTTGTGTGCGTTTCTTGGCAGGAGTGTTTCACCTTCCTAGAAGCTTGTTGAGCAACTGCATGTTTTCTTCGATTAATGAGCTCAGCTTTGAACTCCCTTGCGAGCCTGCCGGAGTGGAGCTGAACAGGACAAGTATCCGCGTGAGAGATGGTGTTCGCAATATCACGAATAACATTAGGAGGAAGGACGCATTAGACTCGAACAAGCTGGCACATTTTCCGGATGACGATTATGGGGAATAGGAACAATCTACTTTTCAGGCGAAGAAGCTTTGAAAACTCCCACAACGTGTGGTAACACCTTTCAAAAGCATGTTACTGTTACGTGGTCAGATATGAGGGGTTCATTTAAAACCCTGATGCGCAGTGCCCTGCGCAAATAGAACGCACCTTTTCATAGGAGTTGGCGCCCCACTATTTGCGGGTGTTGCAGGGGTTTGAGGGGTTGATAAGCTGGTTTTGAATTTTTCGGCCAAATCTGAAGTAGTACCAAGCGTGGCACTCCGATTCGTGGGATCCAGTCTTCTCAAAAGGCTGCCAACAATATCGTCATCCATCTCGAAAGGCGTTAAGTTAGTTCGAGCAAAAATAAGTGTCCGAGAACGGATGAGCTGCCTTCAACCGTTTAATGACGCAAGCGGTGACTGCGAAGGCTCAACAGGCCAAAAACCACGTCTTCGCCTGTCGGCTCGGTTGAGGTTCACGGATGCTGCTAGCAGTAACCTTTACGCTCCATTAGGAACGTAAAACACAGAATTGATATAGAACTTAAATTACAGAATTCAAATTCACAGAATTGCGACTATCTTGCGAAGCATGTTGTTGATAAATCGCAGTGTGCACGCATTGGTGCTCATCGCTTACAGACATACTGTCTCAGATATCAGTTTCTCAACCTTTCAGTTTGCTTTCGGCAAACGAACAATAGTTTTTTTATATAACTCTATAACGGTCCGGTTTTTTTCAGCCTTGCGACCCACGCGTACGCGTAAGACCCGAACCCTGAGAGCCGGCCTGCATTTCGAACCTCCCCACCCTGCCCCCCCGCCAACCACCCCAAAAGTATTATTTCGCCACTCTTCTAGTGTGTTGGGACACCTCGCGCGCCGCACGAATCGAAGCGGTTCGCTCGCTACGCCCTGCTCCGTCAGCGCAACCATGCTCGGGTCACACCCCCTCCAATGCCCCCACCTACCACAGTCTACATCAACAACCTTTTGCACTAGAATTAGGGTTGTGCCGAGCCTTCATGTGGCAAGGCGCGGCGGTAGTCCCACATCCCACCTGATGTCCTTCGTCATCCCCACCATGCATCTTGCCTTGGCCATCGAGCTACACGCCGCTACAGCACGCCAACTGCACCCTACCTGTCGTCCCACCAATTCTGGGGGGTGGACCGTCATAGAGATATCCTGCCCTAGCCCCCTTCGAAATCGGCGGATCCATGGGGCTCCAAGCCACCCCAGCGGTCGAGTGACCCTTCAGGGCATGTGTTACATTGTTTTCGATGCACATGGCACCACGAGACCGAGTTTGGATTCATTGGCCATATCTCTATGACGGTCCGGTTTTTTTCAGCCTTGCGACCCACGTACGCGTAAGACCCGAACCCTGAGAGCCGGCCTGCATTTCGAACCTCCCCACCCTGCCCCCCCGCCAACCACCCCAAAAGTATTATTTCGCCACTCTTCTAGTGTGTTGGGACACCTCGCGCGCCGCACGAATCGAAGCGGTTCGCTCGCTACGCCCTGCTCCGTCAGCGCAACCATGCTCGGGTCACACCCCCTCCAATGCCCCCACCTACCACAGTCTACATCAACAACCTTTTGCACTAGAATTAGGGGTGTGCCGAGCCTTCATGTGGCAAGGCGCGGTAGTCCCACATCCCACCTGATGTCCTTCGTCATCCCCACCATGCATCTTGCCTTGGCCATCGAGCTACACGCCGCTACAGCACGCCAACTGCACCCTACCTGTCGTCCCACCAATTCTGGGGGGTGGACCGTCATAGAGATATCCTGCCCTAGCCCCCCTTCGAAATCGGCGGATCCATGGGGCTCCAAGCCACCCCAGCGGTCGAGTGACCCTTCAGGGCATGTGTTACATGGTTTTCGATGCACATGGCACCACGAGACCGAGTTTGGATTCATTGGCCATATCTCTATGACGGTCCGGTTTTTTTCAGCCTTGCGACCTGATACGGGCTGATATGCGAGCCCTCAATATATCAATAATATAATAGAAAGCGCGGTGTTATTGGATTGTAACACACGTGCAAGTTATGAGCGGGATGAGTGCAGTGACTTCTGTGAGAAGATGCTGCTCTAGCACAACGCTAGCTCATCTATACCGAATGTCTCCCATCGCATAGATGGTACCGCCATTGGGTTGTGAACCCGAGACACTTGGTTGAACGACCAGTATCGTCAGAACGAATAATGCGTTCGCCCCATAATATTGCGCATGCTTGTTCCGCACATGCTTGAAGCGAAGATGATTTCTTGTTTGTTACTTCAAGATTGTATCTTGCTTTGCCATCTTCGAGTTCGACATACGAACTCTCGATGACAGGTGGCATTCAAGTCTTTCCTTGAATAATGACAGATGATGTGACCGTTATCATCTGATGACATGTACAGTCATAGTCGACCGTACTGACGACTGTCTGTCATTATAATATATGACATGACTCGACATGACATGGTATGACATGTCTGACAGGTATGACACGTATGACATGTATGACACATATGTCATCGGTCATGACCCTGACAGATCTCCCCTCTTAAAAGAGTTGTGACCTCACAACGGGCATACCTTTGTATATGTCTTTGATGTCATTGTTGTTGTTGCTTCTGCTGGTACCAGTCTTCTTACACCGATTTGAGGCGTCCCTCATGGTGTTTTAGGATTTTGGGGGGAACTGAGTCCACTTTAGTCCCTCACCTTAGCATGATGCCTTATAGGCTAATGCCTTACAGTTCTTAGGATGTAGCCCCCTTTGAATTGCGTATCGTATTTCAGAGTGACGATTCAAGGTTCAATGAATTGCGTTTCGTGATACAGATTGACGCTGGATTACTGATTGATCCACACGTATCGTGCGTCAGAGTGACGATTCAAAGTATCCGAGGTGTACGTTACGGATTATTTGCGCTAGCCGTCGACGCTTTTGCGAACGATGATCCCACGAATTAACAATTTCTCATTAATCGAACGATTCTCGGCCTTATATATACAACTGATCGTTTGCTGTTCGTTTCCACAGTTGTTATATATTGTGCACCCAACCCTTCCTCCCCTCTTGAAGCAACTTCGGAGGTTCACAGGCGGTCATGGGGAGCCCTTTGGATGTTTCCGGAGTTATTTCACCGGGGGCTTGTTTTAATGCAAACAGAGTGGCGCTGCTTAACGGGATTGGACTTATAATCCTTTACCCGGTTTGCTCACTCTTGAATTATTGGTCCAGTACGCACGCTTTGACGAACGATCTATCGCGATGAGTGAGAGTGGATTCGCCACGTACTAATGTGAAATCCATTTTAGTTATGTTTGTCCGGCATAACTTAGGATCACAACTCCGTCTACCTCAGTCGATGTCTCCGGTAGCTTCGGATGACTGGCCATAGAATCCGATGACTAACCACGGTTTTGGCAAAGGTAGCATTTAGCAGTTTTTATTTATCCACATATATGATATCTCGCATGTGTGCGTATCTGTGCAAGGGTATGATTTTGTACAAGGCTCACTACACCTTTAGCAAGGAAGGATCAATTTCCCGCTTCTATGCAACATAATGATAAAACATTAAGAGCAAGGTATATAGATGATCGACATGTATTAGTATATATTACAAGAAGTAAGGGCATCAGGCTTAATATAATGTTTAGCCTTCATAGGCAGCTATCATGTCTGCTGCATTGGTCAGCTCTGTGGCTTTGACCCAGGTGTCATGCTCAGGGCCGTAGCCTGCATATCGCACTAAGTAGTACTTGACACCTCTAGTGATCTTATCTGAGAGTATATGTGATATCTCAAACAGTGGTTGCCCTTCTTCGGTGATCATCTGTGGCAAAGGCAAAGGTGCTTGGATCGAGTCATTGTACAGCTCTATTCTGGATACAGGCTGTACCGGATGAATACGGATGATGAGGTCTCCGAAATCTAACTCGTATGCACGCCCATGGCTAAGCACTTTGGATATGGTGAACGGCCCAATATATGGCTGCTTAAAGTGTCTGCCTGCTTCTGTCAAACCAGTCCATTGAATAAACTCGGTCCGTAAAAGAACTTTCTGCCCAACTGCATATTGCCGAGGCATGTGAGTCTTATTGAATCTGGCTTGGCTAATTTCTGCTGCTCGGGAAATGTTGTCTACCGCGTTGGCATGTACAGCCGAGTATTGGTCAAAATGATCTCGAATAGCTCTTTGTATTGGAACAGGAGCTTCTGGCGGAATAGTGATTACCAGATCATGAGGCGAAAGTGGTTGCGCCATCGAGTCGAGATAGAATGGTGAATAACCAGTTGATGCAGAAACTATGGTGTTAATTGCAAACTCCACCAGAGGCAACTTGTCCTCCCACGAATTGGCTGAAGTATCATTGCAACAACACCTGTGGATGAAAAAATACCACCTAATCAGTTTATAAACCAGAGGATGGTGAAATCGAATCATGAATCAACAAATTGAAAAGTACCTGAGGATATCCTCGATGAAGGCATGGCTCCTCTCATTGGTTGCATTCGACTGTGGATGGTGTGAGGACGTCATGGACAATCTCGTACCAGTAGATTTCCACAGTGTTTGCCAGAATGTAGAGGTGAATCTGGGGTCTCGATCTGAGATGATGTTCCTCGGAAGACCATGGAGCTTGAAGATATGTTGCATATATATAGAAGCAGTACGCTGAGCTGTCCAGGTCATGCTGAAGGGAATGAGATGACAGCGATGAGAGAATTGGCACATTACCACAAATATACTGTCGTGCCCATTAGTGGTGATAGGCAGGTCAGTAATCCAGTCAAGAGATACATCTAGCCATTTTGTCTTAGGCACACTATATCGTATATGTGCTTGACCATAAGGCTTGTATCGTCTCGTTTTCTGGCGCTGACAAACGGGGCACTCCCGAATGTACTGGATGGCTGCCGTTGTCATTCCTGGCCAATAATATCGGCTACGCAGAAGATGAAGCATGCGATTTTTGCCTACATGACCAAAAAATAGTGGCTGAGTGGCACTCATGAAGGAGAATGTGGCGAAGCTGTGTGATCTCACCGTCATCTGTGGGGACTTTAGCTGTAGGTGGAATGTACAGCTGTCTGCCATATATGGTCTTGCGATAGATCAACCCCTGAATGAGCTCGAAGCTGTAGCTGCTGACTGACTGTGATGAAGTCGATGATGTCAGCTTAGCCAAAATAGTCTGTGCAAATGTATCACGATCATATTCGGATATAATGATGTCGTGTAGCTGATGAGCTGATGAAGAAGATATAAGAGCAATGAATGTAGGATCTGCAGATGGCATGACTTCGCTGATGTCTATGTGTTGCAGACAATCAGTGAGTTCAAAGAGTGCAGAGATACGAGTGAGTGCGTCTGCAACCTTATTCTTATCGCCAGCAATGTGCTCTATACGGAAGTTGTACTCGGAGAGCTCATCCAACCACCTTGCCTGTTTGGGGCTCAGTGTGGATTTGGACTGGAAATAACCCAGTGGCTGATGATCTGAGCGTACAATAGTCTCAGGAGCTCCCAACAAGATGTGGCGAAAGAATCGGAAGCCCTCCACAATGGCAAATAGCTCGATCTCAGGAATAGGCCAACGTCTTTGTGTATCGGATAGAGTGACGCTGACGCGATAGCCACATGGCTTCATACCTTTTCCTTGATCCTAGAGTATCACTTGACCAACGTGTGTGCTTGATCCATCGACCTCCATAATAGATGGCAGTTTCTGATCTGGAAGCTGTAGTATAGGAGCGTTACAGATGGCACTTTTGAGGTTATCAAATGCCTGCTGCTGCTCAGATTCCCAGACAAACTCTGCATTATCTTTAAGGAGACGATTGAGCGGCTCGGCAATCTTGGAGAACTTTGGTATGAATCTCCTGAATTGACCGACCATGCCCAAGAATGACCGAAGGGATGACTTGCCATCTTTAGCCATACGGCGTAGAGGCTGCTTTCCAACGGTAGGACCATAAGACACTGGAGGCTGAATTGCCATGACTGCTCGGATTCTGTCTTCGATGATGGACAAGCCTGCTTCAGAGATGTGATGTCCGATAAAGTCTATAGATCTGACGAACAACTCCACCTTGGAAGGCCTGATGAAGAACCGGTGTTCTCTGCACCGCTGGAGAGACTGTCGGACATGACTCACGTGGCTGTCAAAATCCGGACTGTATACGATGGTATCGTCCATGAAAATGACAAGGAACCGATCGATGAAGTCGAAGAATGCCCGATTTCCTACACGTAGAGCTGTTGCAGGAGCATTGGTCAATCCGAAAGGCATAACTGTCCACTCATAGGAACCGTATCTGGTGCGAATAGCTGTTTTGTGAATGTCATCTGGATGTATAGGGATCTGATGGGAAAACTGATTGAAGTCAAATCTGCTAAACCATCGTGCACCTTTTAGCTGTTCAAGAAGGGTGTCGTGAGGTGGCAATGGATACGTGTCCTTAATTGTGATGTTATTAAGGGCTCGATAATCACAGCACATCCTCCACTTCCCACCTGGCTTAGGAGCGAAAATGATAGGACATCCATATGGAGATGATGACGGACGAAGGATACCCAAGTCGACATATTTGATGATCTGTCGTTTGAGCTCTTCCATCATGGGCACTGGTATGGTACGTACTGGCTGCGATGGCGGCGTGTGCCCAGGTTCAATGTTGATTCTATGATAACCACCTTCAAACCGTTCTGGCCTATGACCAGCTGGAAGATCCTCCTGGAATATGTCTGAAAAGTCTTCCCTCATTTGATCACGTGCTGCTGTGACCTCTGGGTCTTCCATAGTGGTGTCTGAGTCTGATGCTGTGAAGACCAGTTCACCATCGACCTCTGAGAGAAAGAAGAGATAAGCCACGGCCTCTTCAGCCGAACCACTGGATCGAATACGACGCAGGTGCTTTCTCATGGTGGTGGCGCTGACCAATTCCATTTCAGGAAGGTCATCTGAGCCTGGAGTCTATTCAACTCTGGATAATACTGTGCGAATACTGGAGCCTGATGAATGCTTCCTAGTGATCGTCAGATTTTTGGTCTGGAAGTCAATGTGTGGATTTCTCCTCTCCAACCGATCTTGACCCAGAATGACAGTGAATGGTTTCATGTCAATGATGTAGAAATCTTCTGTATCCTTATAATGTAGCCTTGGGAAGATAGGATGTGCATGGTAGTTGGCTTCCTCCAGCCAATCCCACTAAAAACGATGAAGAATCGGTGGGTGCTATACCAAGCTGAGCAGCGAACTGTCTGTCAATGAAAGACGATGTAGCTCCTGGATCTACCAATATGTCAGTACTCTATCCATATACTTTCCCTTTGTACAACAACAGCTTCTTCTGTGATTTCAGCTGTGCTGTTTGAGACTGCATCTGTGCGATGTGCTCTGAGGGAGTGTCCATCTGCTGAAACTGCAATGTCAGACTGGAAAGGACTTCTTCTGAGATACTCTCAACCCGGCCACTTGCTTCAGTGGCATCTTCAGGCTGATTTACCTTGGGGGTGCTCTCAACACTGGTACCTGTGCAGTACCCTGAGAGTTTCCCTGAGGAGCTGGAGCTGAAGCTGGAGCTGGAGCTGGAGTTGCAACTGCTGCATTGATGCTGTGCTGACTCTTCAGTTCCTTAACCAGGGTGTTGATCGTATTGATGAGTTTGCCGGACCCATCCTTAGCACCCTGATTCTGTTGCTGCTGTCTCCTGAAAGGATTCTGAGCTGGTGGCTTGCCTTTGATATCTTTTCCATCTGGGGTCTTGGTGGAAAAACAATCCTTTGTGACGTGATTAGTACGACCACAACGCTGGCAAGGCTGAGAAGGATTCTGTGATTTTCCTTTCCCTTTGCCTTTGCCTTTTCCACCTTTCCCTTTGCTCCGATTCTGATTGGAGTTCTGACTGCCACTCTGGTTCTGATTCCAATTCCTGTTGGATTTGTCATATGGCTTTTTGCCACGCCCTCTGTCTTTGTCCTTTTTGACTGGGCCTCCTGATGACTGCTCCTTCTGCCCCCGATAGTGAAGGGTCTCTGACTGCTTCGAATGAACGACATAATTCAAATCGAGCAGTATCTGTGTGGTTTCTTGCCACGACAGATTATTCCTTTCTTGCTCTGTTAGGAATCTTAATTGGAACTGTCTGCGGAGATCTGGATCCATGCTGCTGACAAATCTGTCCTTTATTAACACATCGTTCAGATCAACTGCTGCTAAAGCAGCCAGTGACGTAAACGTGCGCAAATAGTCTGAGAAGGTTTGGTTCCCTTGATGCAGCGCCATCAGGTGTTTCTTGGCTACTGATCTCTTATGAGGGTTACCAAATTGGCTGAGGAATATCCGTCTGACCATCTCATATGTGGCATCCGGTTGCTGTGCCACGACCTGGAAATAGTGTCGGTCATTGGTTTGGATGAGAGTCGGGAATACTGTGATCAGATCCTTGTCCTTGACTCCTGGATAGGTGAACTGAAAATACCGGTCCACCGTGTCCAACCGAACTTCTGCGTCCTGTCCAGATTTGAATTCCCTAGGTGGTGTCATCTTCACCTTTGGGACCAAACTGGGTGGAGCTGGTGCTGGAACAGAATCATCGTCAGGATCTGTAAAAACTATTGGAGGATTGTCTTCTGTGTACTCAGTCTCTGGTTCCTTCGGTTCATTGGCTGGATCCCTATATCGGCTCATATCGGGCCTCATACGACTGATGTTGTCGAAATATCCTATCTGGTCAAATCTGGTTTGAGTGTTGTCATAACCAGCGATCCACTTAGGAACCTTGAACCGGCTGAACGAATCATAGGAGCCTAGGATGTCGAAAAACCATGTCGATGGATCTGGATTGATGGCTGGGATTTCTGGTTCTTCCTCTTCGAATACCACCATCTAAAAAACAAAACACAACACAAAAAATGCCTTCAGCTATCTGTGTGTGTGTGTGTGTGGTATATATATAGTATATATATATCTATGGTATATACGTATAGTATATCTGTATGTTTACATACATGTAGTACATTTGTACATTATAATGAGGTAATTATGTATATATATCCACCTTCTTCTCCCCTCAAGGAAGTGTGAACATAAGGCAGTTGTCAGTTGCCTTGTTACCTCATATATAGCATGCATTCCTTATAGGAAGCAGCTGTTACAGTTTTAGGGTTGCAGCCCTACAGTCTTTGGGTTGTAGCCCTGCAGTTTTTGGGTTGTTGCCCTGCAGTTTTTGGGTTGTTGCCCTGCAGTTTTTGGGTTGCTGCCCGAAATATTATCATGTCTGTGCTGATTACAGCATGATATATTTATGCCAAACACGAAGTGTATCCAATATTTAGGTGGCATTTAGGGCATGTTACGTTACAGTGGCCCATATTCCCAACAGTATGTTTAGGGTGTTACTTGGTATCAGTAACCCTAAAATAGGTAAAATTAAAGCAGTATAAATATTTTGCAAACGTTTTTAAGCAAAACGGCATTTAATGTCACACTGAATGTTACGTGGCTTGCAGGAGGTATGTTACACCCCTGACACACACATTTAATTTTAGGGGTGTTACAGGGTGTTACAAGTGCTGCATAAATCAGGGAACATTTATTGATAGCTGAATAATCAGATCAGCAAAAAAAATCAACCCGATTTTTTCATTTTGAAATCATGCATGGAGCATTTTTACGTATTTTATTGCAGCCAATATGTATACCCATATATATTCCACACCTGCTATCTAGGGTGTTACACGAGATATGACTATGGCCGTCATGATTTCCTGATACCTTAATAGGTATAAAATCATAATATCAAATAAAATAGGGTCGAATTTTCAATTTTCAAATCTATCGCAAACGAATTTCACCCATTTTGGCCGTTTTTCGGCTATTTATTGTTTTCCATAGTAATATATCTCTGTGTGTGTGTAAGTTGCAAAGTACAGAAGTACTGCAACTTACTTCACCTTTGCACACGACAATTTTCATGGCATAAAAGTGAATATTCCTGTATGTCAACATCTGTGATTGATCATATTTGTGGGTTTTACTGATTTGAAACCCATGGAAGTAAATGCACTCCCTGATGATATTTAGGTGTACCAACTATAAGCGGATTATCCACTTTAGTGATAACTTATCAACCTATGATATGTTTGAGCATATGACTGTGCTCTAAGAGTATATCAAAATGATATCTCTAAATTCCAAACATATCTGGACATAGCTTGATTATAATCAAAGCAGTTTAGCACAACACATATATATGTGTGTGTGTGTGTCCACAACAACCTATGTCAGCTCAATATATATATGTACTGATCTGGTTAGGTACATGCTTTTGTGCTGATCAATACTGAGTCATTTGTCAGAATGCAGTACAGTGGTTGTTGTTGCTCCAGCGATATGTGAGAGTGAATGGACTGTGCTCAACGGTTACCAGCTGTTGTAATGAGCACAGTATTCTGCCTTCGGGTCTGGAGATAACTCCATCCAGCCCTACAGCATGGTGTCTTATCCTGCTCCCATATGTATCGCCATCTCTGACATTCCACACGCACATGTGTTTGTGGAATGGTATCCATATTATCATGCACATGATAGACATTATAGTTGATCAATTCACTCTGAATCAGTGAATATCATCATATACAGTAATGCTAGTGTGTGTGCAATGTGTAGTACTTGTTGATTAGTACTTTTGCCAGTGTGTGTGTGTGCTCACTTTTACACACTTACAGGAAGATAACTTCTGGTATTACAATATTCCCAGACAGTTTATCATGCAGGATGATGATCAGCATACCATGTACTGCTTCCCGATTCATTTCAACAAGGCAAAGAAATTCGCTCACAAGAGGGAGATACGGCACCCAGGAGAAACCTGTGGCAGGGTTGCGCTCTTTTTACGGAGCGCCACGAAGCGTGCGATGAGCTCCACGTCGAAAATCCAGCGCGAGCGAAACGGCTGAGACAGCACGGTATTCAGATCCGGGGTGACGCGGAACATCTTGGCCCCGCACTGAGTGTCATAGATAGGCACGTCCAACACCAGTGACTGCAGCCCAACGCAACGCCTTTGTGTTTCATCTCACGGATTACTTTTACAAAACACACATTTTTCTTGCACCTGTTCCTTGCGAACGCTCTTCGCGATTTCGTACGCGTGAGTGGATGGAAGGTGTACGACATTGGACGTCATCTAAATTGCAGCCTTAGATAGCAGTAGGGATATAACGGCACGTGGCCCAGCACAGGCGCTAAGTCCCTTCGAGAGACTCTGTAAGATCGAGCAAGACGTCATATTCCTTGAAAGCGTTATATCAGACATAACATCGAAGGTGCGTTGCGCGGCATCGCCAACAACAACGGAAGAGGTTCTCGGACAAAGCGCGAAGAGCTCTCTATCTCTACCTGGGTGTAAGGGGAAGAAAGTCGATAGCAGAAGGGAAGGGACGCTCAGCGGGTGAAAACACTACGCACCGCCAGAGTGGCGAAGATGCGGCCAAGGTAGTGACGACTGGCCTTGCGCTGGATGTAGCGACCTAGAAGGGCAACCCTGGCTCCGAAGACCATCTCTATATGGCCGTTCTCCTGTGAGTGGACGGGGTGAGCAGGAGAGCGAGTCAAGGGAACGAGGAAAAAGGTACGGCAACACGCGACTTCTCTCACGGGTTTGTATCCTGTGCTTCCAGGCCTACCTCTGATGAGAGTTTCATAACAACGAGCCCGACCACGATGGCCTGTGCCCTCAGGGAACCAGAAGTGTAGTCACTGGAATGCAACTTGAACCACTAACACCTTTGGGCAAGATGTATCTTGGAAGGCAATATTTCGGTACCCAAATTATTATGTACGAAACTCCTTGATCGTTTCGAGAGGTGTGGCCAGATCTGCATCCTGTAGACAGCGAAAGCGAGAAATACTAATAATTCTTAGGGCCCGATAGTCTGCGAGCAAAGGCTGGAGACCAATAATTAGTTCAGGAAAATAGTCAAATATTACTGCAACTCAGAAGCTTTTGGGATGCCATCGCACCCAGAATGCAACATATCTCGCTTGGATTTCGCAACTACGTTGCATGCCGAGACGCACCGCTTCGGCTTTACCACGATTCAACGGTAAATCAAGAACTTGCACCTAGCCGAGGATACACAAGAGCGACCGGGTCAATATGTTTTTACACATGCGAATAACTCGATTGATAAGTGAGAGAACAATAGGCTTAGACCTTTTCCGGATGGGAGCTTTGTGCCGAATTAAGGAGGGCAAGCGTGCCATCTTTACTGCCGTCGTTAACAAAAAGGAACACAATATCTTCCAAGGCGCTAGCATAATCCAGGAATTCTTGCTTCGGAAGGCGATCAGCTTCATCGTAACAGCCTGGGACCACCACGAGCGTGGAAGATTCACCGATCTGACGCTTTTTGGAACTCCTCGCCTTTCTATTTTGAACCATTGAGTTTGTTTCTTTGATTATATAATTTACGTAATGATATGGTGACAAAAGACTATCAGAAATTTGGAATCTACAGTATCGGTGTCACAGTCTCGTTTCCAAAAGGTATCACCTCGAAGAAGATTGTAAGCTAAGGCCTGAGCAGTTACAAGGCTAATCCAAGTTGCAAATTCCGCTTCTTTCATAATATGAACTTCATGGGAACACTTGAAGGGCGAAGTAATATACGAGCGGTATTTTTGTCCAGCTAGCCTTTCTACAACGTTCTGCAACGGTCTACGGTGTTCACTCTGCGTCCGGCAACGGTGTTGCGTGTTCTGCTACAGTCAACATTGACCCGTAATTTTACCGAGGAAATTACCTCTGTACTGTACTGTCGTTTGGTCTGTACTGTCTCGTCTTTGTACTGCGTCCGTGACAGCATGTCAATTTCCGCGTCTCTGGTTGGAGGTCCACCGTTTTTCGTCGACGACAGTATAATAAAGACAAAAAGGACGACAGTATAGAGGCAGAGGCGTGGATGTCGCCAAAATGAAATTAAGTATGGTGCGGAACGGTCGGTACATGCTACAGTGCAGTGGGGGGAACCCTTGAAATTGGGGAACCCTATATGTACACATCGCATTTTCTGCGAGAAAGACAGATCCGCTGTCCGGCTAAGCTCGCTGAGCATCAAACTGATAATCACATAAACAGTGTCTGGCCGAGGCTTTATGCTCTCGGAAACCCAGACAGTGAAGCAAGAGTGTACTACTGTACTGTACTACTGTACAGTACAGTGCTAGGATGTCACGGACACGATACGGAAGCAGGGTCAGGCTAGGGGCTAGTCAGAGCCCATAATAACTAAGCCTAAACCCGCAGCATGCTAGCATCAAAATATGTTGCACACGACATACTTTGGGCGCAAGGTAACTTGCCCGCTCAGATTTGGTCACTCGAAGCAGATCTTGGGGTCCTCGCTTCGAGTGGCGAGGAGCGGTAAACGCCATCCTCGAAACGCCATTCTCTTGGCGTTCTGACCAAGGGAGTGGTTGTAGCTACTTAACACAACTAAGTGAACTTATGTAAAACGTTTAAAACGCGCAGATGCGCTTCATCCGCTCAACGAATCGCTGGCGGTATGAAGCACTTCTTCCGCTCTATCTCCGCGGGATGTCGCTAGGTTGTCGAAGTACTAAACTTAATATATTGACCTCCTAAGGTGTTGTCCGTAATAAATATTGTTAATCATGCAAAGATCAACAAAATTGTCGGACAGAATCTTCTCGTTTTGAGATTAGACCTAATGAGCGTTCCCTCAAGCAGCGCCACCGTCCTAGGAAAACCTGACTGATAATCATCTGTCATCTTGTCATGCTGTCATCAGAACTTATTACAGTACAATCACAGTACACACAAATGTATTCCACACCACGACAGAGTCTGTCGGGTGTGGTCATGGATCGCGTGACCGAGAGTCTGCAGTCGACAGTGTCACTGTGTCGACTGTAGTGACTGATTATGTACTCGTATAGCTCAGGACAGAATCTGGCGGGAACACAAAACAATAAAGGTGGCGGTCGTGTTTACTGCCGACATTCCCTTTTACTATTCAACGATATCAGTGTGATAAGTTATTCACTGTGCTGTGTGTTTTGTAAGATAAATTGTATCTCAGATTATTAGATCTACATTATCCTAGGTTATGGGCCTGGTTACGTGGTAACCTGCGTGGATTCAGTATATGTCAGATCAGAGCCCAGATACAGGTATATACAAGCACACTCGGGCTCGAGAGAAACTACCTACAATGATGGAAGGTAATGAAGAGCCGGAGAAGAAGCCAGAAGTGAATCTGAGTAGAGAGGATCAGTTGTCAGAGCTATTAATGAGGCAAATGGAAATGATGGATATGCTGGAATCTGTATAGGCAGCCCTGACTGGGAGTCCCGGTGCAGGCCCCTATGACAGACCCCTAGGACCAACACTGGACCGCTGACTGATCTATAGGTTCGTGCTGTGACACACGCTGTGTCACAGGTAGGCTAGTATCCGAGACCGTTGCGAGACCGTTCCGGGTATATCTAGCTTAGGGTTTATTATCTTATCACAGTTTATCCACACAGTTCGGGACCCTCTGATATCTAGTGAACTAGGATATTCCGGTAGGTCGTGGCCCCATCCACGCTTTATTCCACTTGCTAGTTTGGCCATGATTGGCTAAACGGCCGCTCGGAGAGGTGGTGCGCGTTTGCGCGTTTGGGCATTAGTGGGGATTATGAGATGAGCGGCTTGCGGTGAGCGACTTTGGGCCGCAGCTATGGGGTGCCGGCTTGGATTGGGTTTCGTCGTCGCAATGTTCATTATTCACGGTTTTCTGCTCGCTCTGATCCTGCCTGCTGCCGTATTTTGGGCTGGTGACCTTGGCACCTTTGACTTCGACGACATCTTCCTTCGCCCCTCGCTAGCATGGCCCGACCGCTCTTTCCGTGTCTGTGACGTCACATTTTCTCTGCGACCTTACCCAAACGTGTTACAGCGTACCGCCTCCCCTCAGGCCTTTCTAGAGATGGGAGTAACCACGAGATCCAAGAAGTCCCTCACGAGGGACAGTGACATCGATGCCTCTTTGAGGTTGATCGACGGGGTGCGGAACACACCAACAGCGGCTACGCCTTTTGTTCCTACCCCCAACCCTGCATCAAACGTAGACGAGGACGTGGCCGTCAGGCGTTACCTGCAGGAGCAGTCCAAGCTCGTCGACGAGATCTACAAAGCGCGACTCCATCGGGCTTGGGCCAAGAGTATCCGTGAGGATATTCTTGGTGACAAGAAACATCATTTTCGCGGTACGGACGACGCTGGCCTTCTGTCCGACCTGGTGGTGCAGCTGCGTACGGAGTTTCAGTCGGCCGGGCTGGAACTGTGTGCCTTTGACCTCGACGACCCCCTGGCCCCCGTGGTCAACAAGGTGAATGGGCTTCTCTACGACGTCCTTGCCCTGGTGGTTGAGAAGCACAGCAACGCGTTCGTCTGGCTGACTGGTACCGATTCTTCGACTGACCGAGATGGACGGCGAGCCCTTGTCGACATCATCAAAGGTTGTGTTCCAGTGGCACTACGGGAGTCACAGCAGGAGGAGCACGCCGCGTTGCGTTATCCCGCGAACGTTGACCCGCAGCCGATCTTGGCTAGGGAACAACGTTTGGTGCGGGATAACCGAGCTTCCGACTGGACACCGACCGAGGCCACGAGGAAATTGAGCCTCTACACCCGACTCGACCCGACCTTCTACGCTGCGGTGAAGGTCCGCTATCCCATGACCGCTGACTTGGCTCATGTGTCACTGGTTTCGCTCCGTTCCATGGTTGTGGAGATCTACCAGGCTTGGGCACAGACGGGCGGGGGGAAGACGGCTTCTGGCGCGGACGGCGTCTCCGCGCACCTGTCTAGCAGCGAGTACGACGCACTGCTGCAGAAGATCACGGAGCTGAAGGAGCTCGTACAGCGGCAGCAAGGTGAGGCCGCTCCGGTTGTGCGTCAACAACGGGAGCGGGTGCAGCAGCGGCAGCAGCAGCAGCGGGGGCAGCAGCCGCGGGGATTCCGTATGGGGACCCACAAGGCCCCACCAGTGGGGTTCGACCGTGACGATCAGCGGGCAAAGCCGTTCTGCGGTAGGTGCAAGAAGGCGGGCAAAGGTGAGAGCTATCACTTTTACCGCGACTGCCCGTTGGGCGGGCGCCAACACCCGCCCACCTCTGCCGCGGCATTTTGCGTTCCCATCGACGAGGAGGACGCAGAGGGGGTGCACGCACTCGCCATGTGTGCGTTGTTCCAGCAGGCGGCGGATGACGGGGCGGAGTCCTTCGCGCGTGCGGCAGCCGCGTACGGGCCGCCCGCGGTGCTTTGTGCGGGAGCGGTCGGCGGCATCGACGTGTCCGCCTACGGCTTCGCCGTGGAGCAGCAGCCGGCTTCCGAGGGGGATGACATTCTCCGCCGGCTTGACGATCTTGCCGCGGAGGTTCACTCCGCGGCCAACCCGCAGGTGCATTACACTCACGCATCTTTCCCGCCTCCTGCCAGCATCGGACAGGAGGCTTCGGCTCTGGTGTGCGGTCCCGCCGCAGCGGTGGCCATGCCGGAGGAGCAGGTTCCGGCAGGTGGTGCGGCGGCATCGGCATCCGCCGTGCCGGCCCCTGCTATGCCTGTCTCGCAGGGGGAAGATGTGAAGCCCGCGCCACTTCAATCGGCGCGGGTGACCACCACAGCGGACGCGGACGGTGAGTTCGCTGGGTTCGTTCAGACCGTGAACCACGCCGCCATCGGACGGGTTGATCTCACGGGGTACGACACGGACGATTACGAGGACCTCGCTGACGGCAGCTTCGTCGTGAAGCCGCGGGCCTCGGCCATCTCGGCAAATCACTCGTCGACGCCCGCAGCCCGAGCACCTCACTCTGGTGGTGCTCTGGGAGATTGGCATGCGGGTGCTCCCCGCAGCTACGGCTGTGGAAAGCCTCCGTGGGGCTTCCCCGCCCACGCGGGCTTGTGGGGGATGCCCTTCCTTCTCTCTTTCATTCTCTTGATTTCTGTCGTGGGAGTGGGAGCTGCCACCTATACGGTGGCCAACGACATCGACCCTGTGCAGGTATCGGGTCGGGCTGCGCGGCAGCCTGTACTGTGCAGGAGTGAGGAGTCACCGCTTGACACGGTGCCATGTGCCATCCCGCCTCGTCTGCACCGGCGGGTACAGAGGCGGCAGGGCCTCTATATGGCTCCGGTGCCGTGGAATCCCGGGCCGCCGCCGCCTGGCATCTTATTTGAGGGCGGTCCTCCGTTATCGCCGGCATCGTCTTCAGATGACGAGGCCCCACCTTCGGGCAGCACTTGGCAGCACCCCGGTGCGGTGCAGCCTCCCGTGATCGACGAATCAGCAACTCCGACTCCGTCAAATTCTCTGGCGAATGATTTTTCAGTGATCGACACCTTGCACTTTGGCCGCCCTGTGTTGCTCCGCCGTGCTACTGCGGGCTACTACGGTGCTCATTGTGGTGACGGTGCTCCTCTGACCTTTGACCCCGAGTAGTTTACTTCTGGTTCTGGCAGTACACCACTTTCATGGTGGTGTGCTGAGGTGTACTTTGACCTCAACATGGTCTTCAATCTGGTTTATGCTTTTACTTTGACACCTTTGCATTCTTCAATCTGACTTACTGGCACAGAGCTTTTCAGTAGTTTAGCAGGACTTGCATTGCCTGTATGGTTTCTCTTGTGCTGGTTAGAGGGTTTCAATTTGTGTATCAGAATTGCACAGTTGAATTGGCAGTTAGGTTTGTCACCCTAGCTCCTACCCTAACTTATCTTAACATTCTGACTCTCCTGGACAGTCACCACCCACAGTGCTGGGGTGGTGTGCTGGAATCTGTATAGGCAGCCCTGACTGGGAGTCCCGGTGCAGGCCCCTATGACAGACCCCTAGGACCAACACTGGACTGCTGACCGATCTATAGGTTCGTGCTGTGACACACGCTGTGTCACAGGTAGGCTAGTATCCGAGACCGTTGCGAGACCGTTCCGGGTATATCTAGCTTAGGGTTTATTATCTTATCAGAGTTTATCCACACAGTTCGGGACCCTCTGATATCTAGTGAACTAGGATATTCCGGTAGGGGTCATTTTAGGTTTAAACCCAGGTTTAAACCTAGGGGGGGTAGGGGTTTATCACAACCCAGGTGATAGCACAACAATCCGGTAATTTGTGGACGGCGGGTTTGATTCCCCCTTGGTTCCAAACTTTGGAAAAAATATACTATCAGAAAAAAATTCTGAGTTACGACATGACATGTCACACGCTGAATGACACAATTGAATTTGTTGATCTTATGATCTCATTGGCGTCTAGCGCTCTAGCACGGGAAACCGGCTATGTGACTGCGCATTCGCCCACATCGTGTTCATTCACAAATGAGACTTGTTCGTCATACACTCATCTCGACATACGATTATCGTTACGGCCATGAGGCAAGGACTATGGTAAGGAGAAGGAAAAATCTGTACCTTTATGGTGCAGTACTAGGGCTCTACACGCCGTACTAACGCTGATGGGAAGACTTGAAGAATTGAAGTTGAAGATGCAATACGAATTGTAATGAAAAAAAAGAAATGAATACTGCTCCCATAAGGACGGTGATGATGAATTTATCTGAGTATATATCGAACCAATGGTGCAGAGATAACACAACAATCCGGTAATTTGTGGACGGCGGGTTTGATTCCCCCTTGGTTTCAAACTCTGGAAAAAATATACTATTGTCGTATTATTATTTTGTAATTCCACACGCAGTGCACCGGCCGGGTTCCATTCACATATGTGTCATATGTGTCATGCAAGCTGGGCTATGTAGCCGCAGCTGATTAGAAAACCGGAGCTGCATATGGAAACTCCGGGCGTGAATGTTTCGTTATACCCTTCGATGCATAGGCGTTCCCACTTGAACACGAGCTAATAAACATGTGCTTATCAATTTGACTATGCGTTGCTTGCAATGGGGCCTGTTCGCATCGGGGGAGCCACCAGCTTTGCTTCCGTCGCATACAACCACGGTCCCCGCTCTGCAGCACCTCTTGAAGGCAGGTTTTGGTTTTTCTATTGGCGTAACAGGTGCTCCAGCTTTTTGCTTTTCAGTTTATTCCACTTGACCTACAACTCATTTCAACCTACAAATCATCTTATGAATCCAAACACTGTAAGCTGACGACGTGCGACTAGTTGAACTGACCCTTTCTTCGAGGTCCGACACGTAGATATCGGATCGACATACGTATGGCCTTCCAACTTGCTTGCGGGAAATCCGGAGGTCCGCAATGTTCTTGATGGCACACAACAGGTTCGCGATTCTATATTTCGCCTGTGGTCGAGCTTATCAATAAATATTCCACGTTGAGCTGCTCGACGCATTTCGAGAACTCAGAACGTGGTCGATTGAGAGTTTTGTGTCCGTTCTCGGGATTGTCCGACTGTACAGTGCCACGTCGATAGAGCAGCGGAAACAGACACGTCTGAGACCCGCATACAGATAGAACATAAAGACGCGGGGTGAGCACCCTAATGGACGTCAGCTCACCATATGCCTTCTTCCCCTCGAGCTTGAGCAGCCGTGTTAAGGTATCGGTGGTTTGCCGCAGCTGCGTTGGTGCAGGATGGGCACATATTGTTGCTGTTTCAAAATCTAACTGCATCTACGAAACCGCTCGCCAAGTAGACGGTATGTCGTTTCATCATACACTGTTTTGGTGATCACCGCAACACCTTCCCGCTCACTCAAACAGACCCCTATGCGCCGAAGGTGCCTCGTTGTGACTGATGTCCGAGCTGCTCGCCGGACATCTTCACGGCGTGACCCGCTTAGGTTTCCCTCTAGCGCCCAGCGCGAGTGAAACCGATGCTTGATGCTTTCACGAAGCTGCCCGCGACAGACCAGGTTACGAGCGAGTGTTAAAAACCTTTTTTCGAATGGCAATATCACGGCGACTTTCATGCCTAAGCGATCACCTTTGATTACACAACCAAACTCGGCTCCAGCTTCTTCGCTGACAACTGTCTCGTCTCGCGGGGACTGTGGGATCAGTTTCAAGGCCAGGCTCTATTTTGTCACTGACGCACACCCTCAGCCCTTCGCAAGGTGAGCGGAAGGCTTTTGGCGACACACCCCTCCTACAGCCCCCTTCGCAAAAGCGGCTTCGTCCCTTTGGGCGCTGAAGCTATTAGCATAGGTGGGCGCTTCGGGTGGTCGTCGGGCCCGTCCGAACGTTTTGCCACCGTTATTTCACTGCACGAGCACCGGCCGCGCTATGTGAGTAGCCCGGAGGCTTTGGTGTAGCGGTTTGCGCCGTTTCCATACCCACGCGGCCGGGTGGGTGTTGTTATGGTGTGCGGTTGGCGTGGGCAGGGCGAGTGATATTACTCGCAGCCGGGGAACAGCACAGCGTCCTGATTTCCGACAGCGGAATGGCATACTCTTGGGGTAGCTACCTGGCTCGCCCATATGGTGCACGAAGGTCGAAGTCAATATGCTGTCATAAGCATAGTCATTCCTGCATCATTCCTGCATCATTCCTGCATCATTCCTGCACCTGCAGCAACTCAGAAGCAAACTTTACGAGTTTGCGCTCGGGGACGGGGTGAGTTCCCACCGTCTCAAGCAACCTAAATCCTAAGAACCTAATCCTGTCTTGCGGCGACACGTTGTAGGGAGAGGAGAGTGCGGACAGCTGGGACATGGGACCCGGGAGAACGCGTGGTGCCCGAAGCAACTGCTGTACAGGGTTGGTCCCGTCTGCTTGCACCGCCTGCATGACTTGGCCCCCAGACCCCGCCAGCTTTGGCTCAAAGTGTCAAGCGTGTGGGCTGCACCAGAACTCCTCCGAGGGGATGCCCACCACGGCTTGTGAGAGGACCCCAGGTGGGTCTTGCGGGATGTTCACTCGCCTGCAGGGTATATGCTTTTGTATTGAGGAAGGTGGCACGGGGCAGAGCTTAGGGTTGGCGTGTGGGGCCGCTTGCCCACCCTGGTGGCACGGGGCAGAGCTTAGGATTGAGACGGCACGGCATGGATAACTGTCACATGCTGTATGCACAATTTTTTAACTGTGGCTGGTTTCTTCTGAAAACACACAGCGCTGCTTGGCATCTCTGGTTGGTGCAGGGTTCAGGCAGAGGCCACGTGGCGCGCATCGCATGTGGAGCGCGGCACACGTTGCTATTGGCCACAGATGGACACGTGTATGCATGTGGCTGGGGACTCTATGGCCAGGTTTGATGTCGCTCCCCTGTTGATTGATATGTGAGTGGAGTGACAACCCCCTAAAAAAAGTGGCGTGTACCCCTACGATGTGGCACGTGCTCAACTGACCACGACAAGATGGCGTGCGCCGCCGTGATGATGTGAAATACAATCCAATGGCCGTGAGGAGGTGATGCGCGTCCACGTGACGATGTCGCACGTGCTCCGCTAACCACGGCAAGTTGGTGTGTGCCCACATTATGTCGTGGCGCGCTTTCCACGACCACACGATGTCGTGGCGCAAAGCTTTCCTAAATGCGCTTAGCTGATGCGCCCTACCGGAGGTGAGGCTCAGAACTCTTTGGCACGGGGAGCAGCGACGAAAGCTCGGAGTTTTTCTGGGAAAGCGTCAGGTGCTCGAGGTTGGGGCGGGCAGAGCGCAGTGTGGCACAGGCGACACTGCGGATGAGCTCGAAGCACTGCCCGTTGCCGGCCTTGGAGGGCTGGGCATCTGTGAGCTGAGCGCGGGCATGAGCCACAGTGTTGCACTGACGTCCAGCGGCGATGTGTATGCATGGGGATGGAATGACGCCGGCCAGGTGTGTTTTCATGCCATCGGCAACGGCAACCACCTGCCTCAGGCCTGAGCAAATGCCCGCATGCCTTGAGCCTTGAACACCTGCCTGCATTTGCGCTTTGAGTGCCACAACCCTGACGACGGTTCTGAACACAACACCTTCACGGCGCTGACTATGCGCAAGCGTCCGTGTGCACAATCTGAAAGGTCAGGTGATTCTTGGTTGATGCCGATGTGTGCTTTTTGCAAGCATTTTACCAATTCGCCTGTTCATTGTTGTTATACTGCCTGCATGTTAATTCCGACATGTTATGACACGCTTTCACATTTAGCTTCCCAAGTATGTTGTGTATGCAGCTCGGAACGGGCACCGACACCACAATCGAAATAGTGCCTCAGTTGCTGGAGGCGCCGGAACTCGAGGTGAAACGCGTGTGATCAGCTACACCCCAGCCTGTGTCCTGATATTGACAAAACCTTTCACAGATTTGTGTGTATTTGCCGAATTGTGATGACGTAAGGTGGCTGTGCTCTGAGATGAGCTTTGCTCTCCATTTGCGGTGGCATCCGCATATGGTCTGCTGCGTTGCGCATTACAAGGCAATCAATCAAATATGCAAAGGAGCTCCAAGCATTGAATTTTTTTCGTTCTGTTGATGTGGGATGCGTTTGGGTTTGCCAACCAAATTTCAGATCTTGCATTTCGTGACCTGTGAGTGCGGGTGTCAAACAGGGAACTATCTGTAGTGTAAGTTGCGGCGCCCGCCACACAATGGCGCTTGACCATGAGGGTCGTATTTGGAGTTGGGGTTGGAATCAGTATGGACAACTCGGGTAAGTTTCTCTTTGTATGGGGCTCCACGAAGCAGGCAAGAACTTTCTGGCGCGCCATCCATGTATCTTACGGGTAATTTGTGTTAGGCTCATCATTCTATTCTTAATCATTTGTAGAATATGCCGGTTTGCAGGACTGGAGATACCTTGAACCAACGTTATCCGGCGGCCACTATTTTACCAGATCAATGCGTCGCAAGCCACATTTCATGTGGATGGTGGCATAGCAATGCGCTTGTGACAATGAAATGAAGTATCTGAGTTGCGCGTCGATTAAGCAACTTGCGCGCGAGCCGCGAGCGTGGCGCATCCTTGGACCGCTTCTTTTGGCACCGCGTAGCCACAGAAGAACGGCTGCACTATGTACTCACAGTGGGGATCAAAGGATTCGGCACACCTTCAAGACACTTATCCGGATTCTCCAGAGCTCACTAGTGAAGAATGGGACCCTCTAGGCCTCACTGGGCCACTCAAGCGCCTATCCAACTGCACTGCCTGCGCACGAATGCTATGCCCCGGAAGCCGGTTCACCTATGACCCCAAGCTGCCTTAGCCATCTCTCCTCGACCAAGCCCGTGCTTAGAACCACCGCCCGGCTCCCCGCATGCCCCAAATTCTAGTCTCAAAAGAATATGTCCTCCCACAACACAATCGGTATGCGATAGGGTTGTCCCAAGGGGCTGCGATGTCGAATTGCTTCCTTCTGACCTTACGCGTCCACCACCAAGCGGTGCCTACAACCCCTAACCCTACCTTTTGGAAATCAGACGTCGTGATATCGCAAAAAGCAATTAACACTTTTCATTACACAAACTTAATAGCCCGTTCGCTCAGCGAATAGACACTTAGCGACCAATCACAACACGCGAGGTGTCACTGTTCTTTGCGCTAGCATGTTCTAATTCACTTCGGAAGTTCCAGACTTACAGTTTGTGCAAGATCTTAGGTCCCTATCATCTATCATCCTGATCAGATGATCACCGTCGTCCCCTACAGATCTGATCCTACGGTTCCGATCTGATCACAGTTTCTTTACTCTTCTAAACATTGTACAGAGACCTTAGAGTTAGGGTTTCTTAGGGTTTCTCCAGGGTTTGATTTGCTGTGATCTATAGTGGGCCTAGACAGTCAGTCTTTACACCTAACTGATCAGCAGGGACTGCAGATTCCATTACCTCTTCTAAAGGATGACTATCTATTGCCAGTCCTCGGGAGTGGTGCCCATTTGCTAGAGCCGGTCCGGTAGGGATGGTGCCCATGCTCCAGCTCCAGTCCTTGGGATGGTGCCCCTTCATTCCTCATTCTCCATCTTCTCCTTAGATTGCACTGTAGAGCTCGATGTAGGCAGAGTATCGATTCCTGCAAGTTCATCACACCAAGTCTGGTTCTGTGCACTGTAAAGCTTGGTGCAGCGAGAGGTTTGGTTTCGCTCAACTTTGTGGCCGGCATGATCAACCCGTTGTTCGTCACGACGAGGACCCTTTTACCTTCGCCAACGACAACAACATCGGCCTTCGGGCACAGTACGCGGGCTTAACACCTTAAGGGCGAATTGTCATACTGCTCATACTAATCCTGTTTTCCAGAAACTTATTTTCACGTTTTCGGCAATAACTCAAGTTCTAGACATCCATTTGCCACGATTCTTCGCATACCTTGTATTGCGGAACTAGGTGGATGATATGGCACTTCGTTCGTATCACTCGCACCGTATGTGCGCACATGAATATATGTAACCCACCATCACCATACTTAAGGAAATTATCGAACAGCTGTTGGGGGCATTTTTGGGCATGCGCCATGAACATGACACCACTATTGACTTGATGTTATGAGTGGGCGATGACGTATCATGGTGTATACCGATGGGGGGAAATACCGTATCCTTGATTTGAAGCCTTTATAGCACTCTCCATAGAGCACGCTTTTGTCACCTGGCAGCAGAACACCCCTGCACTTTCCACTTGTCCCCCACTCGATAAACCGAGTTTGGTGGGCATTGAAGGCGGTTTGAGGGACCTTGCCCAAGTCCTCAATATGGGCACTAATACTTCATAAATATCCAATAGTTGACTACTGTGGCAATTATGGATGTTTCCGCCCTCATACTCACATACTGATCCCATACTGCTAAAAACGAATTCGCCCTTACGGTGTTAATCCCTTCTCCGCCCTCTCTCCTTGCTACCCGCGTGCACGAGGCACGCACGGCTCTACGCGAGCTCAAGCAGGTAGCTGGTGGTGCTGGGTCCGAGTCACAGCACTTCCCCATGGTCCACTTCGGCTCGGCCACGCCCGCCGTGAACCCGTGATCGACGATGCCGTCGTGGAGCCTGAGCCACAGGTGACGATCATGCACGACGGGGACGCGGTCCTCTACCCGAAGCAGTTCATCGACAGCGAGCCCCCCTTCGAACAGTCTTTCATGGACAACATGTCTGTGAAGTTGGGCTTCTTCGAGCCCAAACCAGAGGTTTCCGCTAATTCCTTTACCCCCCTGCCTCCGTATACATTTCTTCCACGCATGATTCTGCTAGCGTGGCTGACTCGGAGTCCGGCAACGAGGACTTGCCCGATGCCGTGCCGTCACCCGCTCCACGGGTTGGTGGTGTCCCGACACCTTCGGTTGGTACTTTCCTCACAGCGGCAGCACTTCCGGCTTTGTTCATGTGTGTGAGCATGGCTTTGCTCAACACCGTCACCGCCTCCGAGCTTTGTGGCGTGGAGGTTGCTCCGCGGTCGGTGGTGTACCGACAACACTTTAATTATCAGGACTGCATAGTGGGCTTCTTCGCTGACTCCGTCTTTCTGGACTCTGGACCCGCTGACCCCGAAGACAACTTCAATATGGAGTCTGGTTTTCCGGACTTTGACACTTTTGACTTCTTCAATCTGAACTTTAGGATTGACAGCAGCAACTTCTACAGTGAACTCTGCTTTGTGGACCACTTACAAAGTGGCTAGAGTTGTTTTGTTGTTGGCTAGTAGCTTGCTAGATCAGTATCGGGCCAAGATGCCTTCCTGTGTGCAAAGCTAGCTAGAGATTTGGGACCGCCTTGGCCAAGAGCACAGGCCCCCTCTAGAAATAATTGTTTCCACCGCTTGAGATGGTGTATTTTCAGACTGCAACAACCCTGCTCCACCCTAACTTTTCCTCCGTAATAGTCCAGGGTGGTGTGTTGGATGTGACACACCATGTGTCACTTCCTGTTATATGTACTAGTACTCGGTACATTAATCGCCCATATTTAAGAAAACAAGGATTTTTGACGGCGTACTTACTCATCAGGTTGGTACCCCCCGCCCGCCGCGTCATATAAGAGAACTCGAAGAATAGTAAGCAATTTTCTTTCAATTAGCCAGCTATTTTCTTAATTTTCACTGATAAACGCTTAAAACGGCCATAATTTCAGGGAAAATCGCCTGCGGCACCAGCACAAAGGTTGCTTATTTCGGGAATTTTCTTGGAAAAAGCCACCCGCCGTACTCATCGAGTTAGATTACCCCCCCCATTGGTGCTTTCTTAACGTCGGGTTTTCTTAAAAGTGAGTGATTACTGTACAATACGGGTGTCACAGGTTTAGGGTTTCCGGCATAAAGCTGAGACTATCTTATGTTTATTGACACTTATGCAAACACCGAAAGTGAAAGCATTCTGACCGTAACTCAATATATTGTTGTAGCTATATATCTCACAGAAACTGCCGTCCATTATGGAGGTCGATGGATCAGACATACACGTTGGCCAAGTCATCCTATAGGATCAAGGCAAAGGTACTATATGAGGCCATGTGGCTACCACAACGTAACTCTTTCTGACACACAGCGACGTTGGCCTATTCCTGAGATTGAGTTATTTGCCATCGTGGAGGGCGGCTTCCAATTCTTTCGCCACATCTTGCTGGGAGCTCCAGAGACTATCGTCCGCTTAGAGCATCAGCCACTGGTATATTTCCAGTCCAAATCCACACTAACGGCCCGAAACAGGCAAGGTGGTTGGATGAGCTCTCCGAGTACATACAACTTTCGGATAGAGCACATTGCAGGCGAGAAGAATAAGGTTGCAGATGCCCTGACACGTATTTCTGCTCTTTTCGAACTCTCCGCGGATAGCGGTCTGCAACATCACATTGCCTCATTGGCATTCGCATCGTCGGTTGTGTGATGACTGGGGAATATATCATATCTCTCTATCGATGTGACTCGCGGTCTCGAGCCGAATAATGCAGCGGACATCGTCTGCGGTCACATGCATCGAGGAATGCCATACAGGGGGCAGTACTGGACATCTAGCGGTCCCCCGTGAATAAGAGAGCATAAAATACAAAGAGAGTTTTATTCGGCGGGTCGGAAATGACAGAATGATGGAAGCTGACGTGGCACCTCGGGGCGAGGGGTGAAACAGGAGGAGACACTCACCCCCATGGGCGGTGAAAGTCAGTCTCTCCATGAAACATCTAAATTTGACCGATCCGAAGGCTAGGCGGCTCTGGCACGGCCCCCCATCCCCAGTGCCATTCGCAGTCGCAGTCGCGAGCTCGTGACTACTGTATCGTATACGTATGACCAGACTAGAGACTTGAGACTAGCACATCATCATCACAATGACTCGAATTATAATTATATCGTGATCTTGATGACTCGTGTGTCCGGTTCTGGTCCACTTCCCTCTTCCGTCGCGTGTTCTCTCGGTCGGCGTCGGGTGTTGCCGTGTTCCGATTGCCGACTGCGACTCCTCTCGTCCGATGTGATCCGTGATCGATTGGAAGACTGCTCCTGCTCGTTCAGGCAGCAACAAATCTGAAGTTGCCGTTTTTCGCTTTTATACATGCATGTTGCACAAAAAAAAGGAGGGAAGCCGTGAAGATAACGAGCCTGACTTTCTCACGTCAGGATTCACGACACCCTACAGGATTTTGTGATATCGTGGAATATTTTCGTACAGTGTATAAAGATACCAGTGCATACAGAGGATTTCCGTGTTGTTCGTGGTTTCTTTGTTACCGTAGACTTATTTCTCACGGAACACCCGTTTTTGAGTCGGCGTGGTGCATAGCGGATACGAGGACGGCCTGATATGAGTATCCGTGCTTAAAATTAAATAACTATTTCCCGTTTGCTCACAGTTTAAACCAATATGGGATCTTCAGGGGACTTGGATAGAATGATAGAGCAACTCCAAAGGTGTGAAATCCTGAAGGAGCGTGAGGTTAAGACGCTTTGTGAGAAGGCTGTCGAAATTCTCGTAGAGGAGAGCAACGTCCAAAAGGTTGAAGCTCCTGTGACGGTATGACCGTTTCGTAAAATTTGTCGCGCTGGGCTCAAGTAAGGTTTCGTTCTGAGCGCGTGCCGCTGTTCTGGTCACAGATCTGTGGGGACATCCATGGCCAGTTCTACGACCTGAAGGAACTATTCAAAGTTGGCGGGGATTGCCCAACCATAAATTACTTGTTCATGGGCGACTTCGTCGATCGCGGGTTTTACAGTGTAGAAACATTTCTTCTTCTTTTGGCACTGAAGGTACACAACCGCGAAACCTCTTTGCACTCCTGTGCACCCGTGTGCTTCACTGGTTGAGAAGCCCTGTTAGAATATTTTAAGCGCCTGGTGTGTGACTGTGCCCTTAAACGCTTCTTGCAGGTTCGCTACCCGGACCGAATATATTTGATAAGAGGGAATCACGAAAGTAGACAAATTACGCAGGTATCGGTTTTTTTTATTACAACCTTACTTGGGACGATACCGTTGCTTTGTGCGTTCGACGTTAACTGTCAACGTAGCTGTCGCAACTTCCGCTCCGCTCCCATGACCTTACGCGTTCATTGAAACACTTCCTAAGATATTTTATTGTTTTAGGTTTATGGTTTCTATGATGAGTGTCTACGAAAGTATGGTTCCGCAAACGTCTGGCGATACTGCACGGACATCTTCGATTATCTGAGGTCAGTATGCAAAATAGGTGGAAGACAGTGTTCTTTATCAGCTTCCTGCATTTCCAAAGCATGCCTTGTATATGTATGAGACAAGGCTCAGGCTGCTGACTTTGGCCGCTCCCGCTCCCGCTTACAGCTTGTCAGCTCTTATTGATAACCGCATATTTTGCGTCCACGGAGGCTTATCTCCGTCCATCAATACCCTAGATCAGGTATGTCTTCCACTTCGCCCGGAAGCCAGAGGACTGATAGCTTGCACTTATTTTCTGCTGAGTTCTGTATTCGACGTCTCGAGTGCTGATGTTGGCCGACTGCGACAGATTCGTACGATTGACCGCAAACAAGAAGTGCCTCATGATGGTGCTATGTGCGATTTACTGTGGTCGGGTGCGCACTCGTGCCTTTCGTTCTCTTAGCGCTTAGACGCAGTTTACGTACCAGAGAGACATAACCCGAATTTACGCAAGTCTCCGTCTAGTAGAGGGAGTGACCACAACTTTTTGTGAGAGCGCCCGCCGCACAACAGTAACATGATTCTCGGCTCGCACATATGCTGCCCAACGCACGGCCAACTTGATCTTTCGTTCCCTCTTTCATGAAGTGAGTGCTTCCGAGCTCTTTCTGATGTACATTGTTCGTGCCACTTTATACCGAAAATATACTCACATCCCCCACGTTTGGATAGGCTTACGCGATCAACAAAATAGTGTTGTTTCGCGACTGAGCAGAGTATGCACCATTCCCCCTCAAGAGTCCTTGTGCATACTTGCTGCTGCCCGCGCGGGCCCGCATAACCTCCGCGTGCAGCTAAGCGTGGTGATTGTGGGTTAGATCCCGATGACATCGACGGCTGGGGACTCAGCCCCAGAGGTGCCGGTTATCTTTTTGGAGGAGACGTTTGCACTCAGGTTCCCTTCTCCTCCCCTCTCGTTCTGGTCAGTCTTTGAATCACCTTGGTTTTTGTTATTCGCGCTGCACGGTCCACTGGAAACGGTGTGACGCCTGGGATAGGCGGCAAGCTGGTTCATAGATAGTTTGCCTTGCTTTCTGAAATCGTGTCTCCAAGTTTTTCTTTACAGACTTTTGGAACACGGCACTCACCGGTGGGGTTGGAGCCCTTTTTAACAGTTCAATCAAAACAACAAAGTTGAGCTTATTGCACGAGCTCATCAGCTGGTTATGGAAGGATATAAGTGGATGTTTAACGATCAGCTTGTCACCGTTTGGTCCGCACCCAACTACTGCTACAGGTGCGTGTAAGCGTTCGGAGTTCCTGAGTTCCTGAGCCGCACTTGACTGGAGGTTGCGAAGCAGGGGCGTAAGAACTCCGCACCGCTCGCAGCGTTGCCTCCGAGTTGCCAACATTTTCTCATGGCCTCCCAGTTGTATTCCTGGGTTGAACCGTTTCTGGATACTTACATAGGGATTGGCCATCTCACAGTCAACTTTCATTTTATCGGACGGCGGATTGTACCCAACTGCACTCAGACATCGGCGGGCGTGTGTACGCCATCGTGGTACTGTCTAAGACTTTGTTGTGAAGATTTTGATTACCGGTCAAAGCACTCACAGGTGCAGACAGATGTCTCACTTGGCAATCCGTAGGCCAGAACTCTGCGTTTGCACGAAAGTGTTCGGCGTGAAAGGCCACGCAAGGGCACTTGCAGTTCGTCCAGATCTCGCGTCCATTTGCTCCTGCTCCAATCGCACGCGAGGTCAAGCGAAGCCTGTCTCGGTGTGATCAACACGTTGGCGGCTACTTCCAACACATGTCCAGCGGTTCGAGTTTCTGTCCCTGTCCTTGACCTCCTCTAGTTGCAGTGGCCGATATTGTGTTTAACGGCAGTGAACTCGCTCACGTGGACCCGTGCCCAACCCCTTGTGGAACCGAAGGTGTGGAAATGTTGCCGCTATACTCGAGCTAGATGAGCACTTGACGAAGAGCTTCAAAGTATTCGAGGCCGCGCCACCGGTAGCCCCCACAGCCACTGTTCTGCTGGCAGTTTTCCATAAGTGTTAATCAAACTTTCCCTCCTGTACTTGAGAGTGCAACAGACAGAACCGCTGTCAACCATGCATGCGTGCACATGTAGTTGGTTTAGTCTGGGCGTGCTGCGAGCTCCCCTCACGCGATGAATGTGCGGTGTTATCAGGAGGCTCGCGGGGTGCCCGCAAAGAAGCCCGCCCCCGGTACGTCGCCTTGATTCCCAAGCAGCTTCCATCGGATGTGTGCATCTGTATCAAGCTGTTTATCCCCGGCCCCGGCCGCCGTTAGTTCTCGCAAGAACTTATCGAGCCCATATCTGCTTTCTGCCTCAGAGACCACTTCCAGTGGTACATCTCTGCGCGGCACCTCTGCGGGCTTTCTGATGCGCAGCTGGTCCCTGCGTGTTCGTCCTCCATGAGAAATATGTTTTGCAGTGTTTAAAATGGAATGCGAGGAACACGGAGAAGTGGAAAGCCTCCTTTCGAAACGCTGTTGCATCTCTCACGCTAGACTGGCATAGTGAGGGAAGGTGGAACTATCTTGGTTCAGCCACAGAATAGCGTTGCCCTGTATATTTTGAAGGCACTTCCTGCCTTTTGCCTCCTTTCGTGCCACGCCGTGTGGTCAGTCTTTGCCAACTTTCGGTGCCAAGTAGAGATCTATGAGCAAGCCTTTCTTTGCTGGTACTCATCTATGTTACCTAGAATGGCTTTAACAGCCTGCCTTTGACAGGCAAAGTGCCAGCTTCCTCTTCTCCCGTCGTCACAAGCATCCAAACCGTTCTCTCGTGAAGAGCTCTCAAACCACTCCAGCGATACCTGATGTGTATAGTTGCAATGCTCTGCGGAAGTGTGCTGCTCGTGGTGGTTGAGGGTGTGGATATTTGGATGTTCTGCACACAGATTACTTCTTATAACTGAAAGCCAGGAACTTGCACTGGAGACTGCACCTGCGCCAGCTTGCCTTGATATCTGAAAGTTTCTTGTGAACAGAAGAACACCACAGCTTCTCCAGAGCAGGAACCCATAATGGTCCTGCTGTAGCATATTCAGTGGGCACTATCTTCAGTCTTTTTGTTGCTGGCATACACGTTCTTCAAAACACGTGTAGTGCACCAAACGATATGAAGAGCACTCGTGCCCTTTAACATCTTTCTTGTCTCCAACCTCTCATGTACAAAAGTTTGAAGAGTGAACCATAAAGTCACATGCATAGCAAGTGAAAACCTTGAAAGCGTACACTTCTATTACTGTATCTGCCGTTTCCCCCATAGTCATGCTACTTTAAATACAAAGTGCAGATTCGGTATTTTATTATAAATGTGTTTTTGTTTGGAATAGCCCTGCTTTCCTATATGTACACTACTAGTCCCGCCCCGCCCCCCCGGGAGGGTTGTGTATCTTGACGGTTTTTTATAAGGGTGCTTGTTACAGTGGGGGCTGCATATAGATAAAGCTGCATGCAAAACGGTGGGTCAAAAAAGTTATGGCTGTTTTTCAGTTTAAAAGTTGGTAACTTGTATACTTTTAAGAAGGGAAAGTGGCGCCATCCAAGTATGAATGTAGATTGAAATATGAGTCTGTGAGAATGACCTTGAGATTAGCGTGTGTCAGTAGGACGTGTGCTATCCTGGGTACCCAAGAGGTGAGGAAGCTGCGAAAAACGATCGCGGGAAATGTACGTCTTTACATTGAAAACTGTAGGGCTCTAGACGTATACCGTGCTTACATTATTGCTTTTATATTAACTAATTGTTTTCGACAAAACCGATGCAAAAGAAACGAAATCAATTCATTCGGGCAGCCCAGGTTGGCACCTAAACGTCGACGTGCCCATAATGCAAAGCTAATATTCAAACATGAGCTCGAAAATGGCACTATAAAATATGCGTATCTTGCGCTATACTTATGCGAATGACCTCATATTTTTGTGCAAATTGGAAAGCATCACCTAATATCCTATTTGTACCTTACTAGTCGGGGACGGAATTTTTATGTTGATGGCTTTTTATCTTATTATCGTGGCTTTATAAAGTTATATAGCACCGTATAGTGCACATCCTTAACACCGTAAGGGCGAATTCGTTTTTAGCACTATAGGATCAGTATGAGGGCGGAAACATCCATAACTACCACGGTAGTCAACTATTGGATATTTATGAAGTATTAGTGTCCATATTGGGGACTTGGGCGAGGTCCCTCAACCCTTCAATGCCCACCAAACTCGGTTTATCGAGTGGGGGACTTTGTGGAAGGTGCAGGGGTGTTCTGCTGCCAGGTGACAAAAGCGTGCTCTATGGAGAGTGCTCTAAAGGCTTCAAATCAAGGATATGGTATTTTTTTTCATTGGTATACACCATGATACGTCATCGCCCACTCATAACATCAAGTCAATAGTGGTGGCATGTTCATGGCGCATGCCCAAAAATGCCCCCAGCAGCTGTTCAACAGAATTTCCTTAAGTATGGTGATGGTGGGTCACATATATTCATGTGTGCACATACGGTGCGAGTGATAATTAAGTGTCATATCATCCACCTAGTTCCGCAATGTAAGATATGCGAAGAATCGTGGCAAATGGATGTCTAGAACTTGAGAAACGATTGCCGAAAACGTATAAATAAGTTCCTGGAAAACAGGATCAGTATTGTGCTAGGAGGCAAGCACAAGAGCAAGAAAAACGGCTAAGTATAAAACGCAAGAGTACTCAGTACGGAGTACAGTAGGACCGATCAGAATGATGTTGATGTGAGGTGCCTAGCCTGTTGTACGGAGTACTCAGTACAGTTGAGTTATGGAAAGAGTTCCTGAATGTATAAGAACTCTAAGTGTAACCCGTTTCGGAGATGAGAACTGAACTGAAAAGTGTAACATAAAAGTAAAGAGCCGTAACTGCTGTATATTGTGTATTGAAAGCATGCACTGAAAGCAAAAGCATAACTATATAGATTTACGAAACCGAAGTCTTATAGTTGACCAAGCGTAATCATACCTCGTGCGGTCGTTTAATAAGTGTAGATAGAATAAGTCCGAAACCGTAAAGAAGAGAAGAAGCAAGAGTGTAGACTCCTACAAAATGGTAATTAGTTCGTGTTTTCACGTTGCTTCCCTGTCTTTTTAGCGCGAATTCTGATCATACCCGCCCCACCTTGCGCGACTAGCTAGCGGAGTGCGACACTACGAAATCGAGAATGCCTGTGCTTTCGTTCTTGTTGCGCGGTGGTGTGTGGGTTTGAGGGTTCCAGGTCGCTTGGAGCCGCGTCGGTGTGGAGGAATCTAGCCCGACGACAATCTTTTGAGGTGCGCGCGTTGCCTTGGTCCTAGCACGCATAGCACGCATAGCACGCATAGCCGTGTTTTGGACTCGCAGGTACGGGAAATCGGAATCGTCTGACACCTATTGGACCGACTGCTTGAAGGAAAAGTGGCGCGGGAAACACGTTTGGTGTAACCCCCCTTACACGAAGGATTCAGACTTGATAGAAAGAATTCTTCGGCATTTCCTTGCTGAGTGGCGCGCCGATCCGGAAAACACCTCGGCGATGTTCCTTCTGCCAGACTATGACGCTCCCTGGAGGCGGTTGATTCACCCCAAGTATGGGCTTCATCCGGTCAAGGTCTTTGACACGAAGGACGAAAAAGGTCGTCCCAACCACCTCTTCGAGTCTCCCGATGGAGGTCGGCCCCCGCTGCGCTGGCCGGTCCTTCTGGTGTGGGCCCCAGCAGCCAGCAGGGCAAAGCCCCGAGCGCCGCCTGCGCGAAAGGACAGTGAAGCAGAACCCGACGAGCCTTTAGTCACTACAGGGGTTGCAGCAAAGGCCAGGGCAGCGTCAGGACCACTGAAGGCTGATGAGTTCGTCCGCGCCTTGCAAGCGGAATACGAACGCAGCCAGTACCTCAGCTCGTTGAAGGAAGAACTGATCGCAGCCCCACATCAGAGGACAGACACATTTCGCATGGTAGACGACATGATATGGCGAGTGGCAGAAGGGCGGTATCAGCTAGTGCTAGCTCAGGATTCCCCCCTCAGAGAGCTGGTGATGCGCGAAGCACACGAGTCCCCAGCAGCAGGGCACACAGGAAGGGATAAGACACTGGACAGGGTATCCCGTCGTTTTTGGTGGCCACGCATGAGCAAGGATGTCACCGACTGGTGCAAATCCTGCGTCGTGTGCCAACAGGCCCGGCCACGCAACGGGTATCCAGACGGTCAGCTTAACCCCCTGCAAGTCCCAGTAAGACTGTGGCAAGTGGTTAGTATCGACTTCGTCACTGGGCTGCCCCGCACAGAGCGAGGGTACGACGCGTTTGCTACCTTCACGGACAAGTTGTCCAAGATGGTGCACGTAGTCACCATGCTTTACGCTGACAGCTCAGCTGCACAGATCGCGCGCATGTATTTCGACCAAGTGTGGCGTTTGCACGGCGCTCCCATGAAGATCGTCTGTGATCGGGACTCCCGCTTCAGGGATGAGATGCATCTCGAGCTACATCGGTTGATGGGAGTCCAGGTTGCCTCTACCACGCCGTACCACCCACAAGGTGATGGGCAGGCAGAGCACACAAACCACACGGTCGAACGCATGTTGCGCGCGTATGTCGACGCCAACCAGCACGATTGGGATTTGTGGTGTACCCCGGTCGAGTACGCCATTAATGACTCTCGTTCCGCCGTCACGGGCTTCACCCCTTTTGAACTGACGTATGGTCACGCTCCGGCCTCTCAGCTGGACTTCTTCGTGGAGGCAGCACTTGCATCACGGAGAGGCCGAGCTAAGGGGGGGAGGGGCGCAGCAGTAAAAAAGGGTACAGCCCACGAGACAGCCCGCCAATTTGTTCGCCAGTTGCAGCTCGCTAGGGAGAAGCTGCTCTTAGCTCAGCAGCAGCAGATCGCCCAGTACGACGCGCGTCACAAGTCCAGGAGTTACGCAGTAGGCGATGAGGTTTGGGTGGACGCCACGTACCTCACCCAGCCGGGCGACCGCGGGTTGCACAAGAAATTGCTTAAGAAGCGCCTCGGGCCCCTTCGGGTGCTGGAAGTCTTTCACAGCGACAGGCAGATGGCCCTTCCCGCGAGCGATAGAGGCGCACCGTCGGCCTATAGGTTGCAGACGCCTAAGCAGTGGAAAGTGCACGATGTGTTTACCGTGGACCGGCTTTCGCCGGTAGAGTCGAGCAGCCGCTTTGTTGAGAGAGCTAAGGAGATTCCCCCTCCTCCGTTGGACGTCAGCGGGCGCAAGGAAACCCACGTCGAGAGGGTGGAGCGTTCGCGCACGCGCCAGCGTCAGGGTAGGAGGTGGACGGAGTACCTGGTCAAGTGGACAGGAATGCCCCGCAGTGAGAACGAGTGGAAGACCCGAGAGGATCTGGAGTGGGACGGAGCCGGCAGGCCCGGTGTTCCCAACCGGGCGTTGTTGGAGTTTGAGAGGATCGAGGCTAAGAGAGTGGAGCGAGAGAAGCTTAGGGTCCGTAAGAGGCGCGACGAGTCCGCAGGAGCGGTATGGACCACGCTATCGGAGGAGCTCAAGGTAGACGGAGCAATGCCATGGGTGCCAGAGGAGAGGTTTGATGAGGAAGTAGGAACTTTCGCGAGAGTATCTGCTCAGAGCACCCTGCCGCCAGTCAACGGAGCCGCAGCACTTGAGAAGGAGCCAGTCGGCCAGTCTAAGATTCTCGTATTGTTTTGTGGGACCGGGTCAGTCGAGAGGCAGTTCACTAAGCAATTTACCAACAGCGAAGTAGTTGCCGTAGACATTCAGCCCAAGTGGGGCCCCACACATTGCGAGGATATCATGCGATGGGACTACCGACAGTTCAGACCAGGACACTTCGACGTAGTCTGGGCTAGCCCACCTTGTACAGAGTACAGCCAGGCGAAGACGGTAGGCATCCGAGATTTGCGCGCTGCGGACAGCAGGGTAGATATCTTCCACGGAGGTGACTCGGCCCGCATCGGGAATCCACTTCGGCCACATTTCGGCCCGTCTCGGCCCGAATCCAAAATTGCCCGCCGCAGGCGCAAAATTTTAATTTTAAGTATGACAAATTGTCAAAAATCGACAAATTTTTGGAAATTTATCGATTTTCCCCTCAATGCGACTCGGCCCATCCGCAACTTTTCCTTCGGCCCGCCTTCGGCCCAGGCCTCCGTCACACGGCCCCGGGCCGGCCAATCCCAGGAAGATATCTTCCCTGGCGGACAGGCGAGTTCGTAGGACATTGGAGATCATCCGGTACTTGAGGCCCGAAGCATACTTCATTGAGAACCCGAAGGGAAGAGAGCCCCACGGTTTGCACACGCGTCGCTGCATGAGCAATCTACCAGCTCCGCACCTCGTCACGTACTGCAAATACGGGACCGCGTACAGGAAGCCCACGCACATCTGGACCAACGTTCCGTTGCGCACACCCTTGCGAGTGTGCGATTCCGACACGCCCTGCGAGTTCTTCCGGCAGCACGGTAGGCACGAGAAAGTAGCGCAAGGAGGGCGCGCGATGAGAGCCGGAGGTGTGTTTGCGGAGGGCATGGGAGCGCGAGAGAATTTGTATGTGATTCCGTCGGCACTGTTAAAACAGCTTTTCCACAACCTGACCCTACATGAAGAGGTGCATGCGTTCCTGTCTGAACTGCTTGTCAGGGAGGATCTGAGCGAGATGAGCGTTTTAGTCCAGTCAGCTGTTGTTGAGAGTGACCCGCCCGAGTTTGAGCCGGAACCGATAGAGTTAGCGGGAGTACGAGCTGAAGTGACAATCATACCTGAGGGCGGATGGGAATCTGACGCGAGTGGTCTTAGCGATTGAGAGCGTTGGGGAGCGTCGGGAAGAGCGGTGGCTCCAGCCTTGGCGAGACCAGGCGGCAGGTGAGAACCTGGGTAATCCATCCGAGAGAGCAGTGGCTCCAGCCTTGGCGAGACCAGGCGGCAGGTGAGAACCTGGGTAATCCATCCGAGAGAGCAGTGGCTCTAGCCTCGGCACAGCCAGGCAACAGGTGGAAATCTGTATAATCCATTTGAGCAGTGGCTCTAAGCCTCGGTATGACCAGGCGGCAGGTGAGAACCTGGATAATCTATCCAACCGAGCAGTGGCTCTAGCCTCGGTGCGACCAGGCAACAGGTGGAAATCTGTATAATCCATTTCACGAGAGCATTGGCTCCGGACCTGGCACGACCGGGCAGCAGTTGGAGATCTGGGTAAAAGCTCTAGCACTCCGAGGAGGCGGTGAAGGTTTAAAACCTTTCCTCCGGGCCGGCATCCCGAGAACTGTCAGGTAATTGGCAAACCTATTGTCATCCCCTGTAAGTGTACCGTGTTGGAAGGTTTAAAACCTTGAGCGTGGTAATGGATGTGAGACCTTGAGCCTTGGGGGAGCCTGGTAGTGCAGATGGCAGACCGGTGAGAGGCCGACCCTTGTGCTTAAGAGGTCGATCTCCTTATTGCGGTGTGTCTTGGGAAGTGTAATGTCATCCCAGACAACAGGCGGCTGAGACCTGTATAATCATTCAGAGCAACAGTAGAAGATCTGTATAAAAACTTTACTGGTCCGACGTGGTCAGCGTGGACGTGACCTTCCCTAAGGGGGGGGGAGTTGTGCTAGGAGGCAAGCACAAGAGCAAGAAAAACGGCTAAGTATAAAACGCAAGAGTACTCAGTACGGAGTACAGTAGGACCGATCAGAATGATGTTGATGTGAGGTGCCTAGCCTGTTGTACGGAGTACTCAGTACAGTTGAGTTATGGAAAGAGTTCCTGAATGTATAAGAACTCTAAGTGTAACCCGTTTCGGAGATGAGAACTGAACTGAAAAGTATAACATAAAAGTAAAGAGCCGTAACTGCTGTATATTGTGTATTGAAAGCATGCACTGAAGCAAAAGCATAACTATATAGATTTACGAAACCGAAGTCTTATAGTTGACCAAGCGTAATCATACCTCGTGCGGTCGTTTAATAAGTGTAGATAGAATAAGTCCGAAACCGTAAAGAAGAGAAGAAGCAAGAGTGTAGACTCCTACAAGTATGAGCAGTATGACAATTCGCCCTTAACACTTAAAAGGCGATATGGGAAATACAGTATGAATATCAGCTATTGTACATGTAGTTACGTTTCGGCACATTGTGGATGCATTAGGCACCCCGGTGAGGCGTATATGGTATCCCCTGTGAGTATACACATATGCGAAACTATTTCTTTGACGAAAATGTCACCAAACACTCAAATATCACCGGTTGTCCAAACCGAAAAGAAGGATGTTTTTCTGCTCCACTGCAAACGCCTCGTACATGACCTGTGTAACGTGCGACGTTGCGTACAGTAGGGATTGATTTTAAACCCCGGGGGCGCAACCACAAGTAGGTATGCCATCCATCTCTTAAATACTTCAAGATGGGCGTAAATGGACGAGTAACGCGAAAGTTGTGCCCCTTTTAGCGAGCTCTACCCGCAAGCCTGCGAATATCAGCTATACAGTATAAAATATCGCCTTTTAAGTGTTAAGGTGTTAAGTATGGATAATAGCACATTTAGCAGTTTACAGAGAAGTCTCGTCATTTTGAGCAGACGTCGCGGGAAAATTAGGGATGTGAGCGACATGTCCGATATGCCATTAGGCCGAAATTCGAGTTTATTCGACATAGATACCTAATATGCCATTATTCGAGGTCGTATGACCAAGTTATGCCACATACCGCACTAACTGACGCTGATATTTCATACTGCAAAAGGGACTTTGGCGTTTAGGTGTTAGATAATCCCGCGGGTTACGTGGGCTCTGCAAGCTCGCACAATCCTGTACTTAAGCCCCCCGCCCTCGCCCCCTCGCTTTTTTCTCCCCATTACTCGTCCGGGTGTTGGTACAAACCAAGTGGTTTTTGTACACTATGGTGGTGGTACCACTATATAGTGGAACTGGTACACTATAGTAGTGTACCATTCCACTATATAGTGGAATTGACCACTATATAGTACCAGTTCCAATATATTGGAACCGGTACTATATATTAACCGGTACACTATATAGTGGAACTGGTACACTATATAGTGTACCAATTTCACTACATAGTGGAACTACTACATTCTTGTCTATTAGATAAAGCCTATCCAACACTAGCTAGGTGGGAAGGATGTCATGACCTGGTCGCGTCATGGTGACCTGAAATCGCGACCTGACCTCATCAAGGCGTGACACAAAGCGTTGCCACGCTCGTGTCGCCGGCGATTTCTGGCGAAGTCGTAACGACCGCTCCCTAGATTCCATTCTTCCCGCGAAATGCTCACTTCACAGCACTTAAATGCTTCCAAAAAACAGCCGCCCTGCATTCATTTTGTTTGTTTTACATGGCTGTACCACTGCGTCCCCCCAATCCTGAAGCTGAAGCTGCTCGTCCTCACAATCCTTTTACTATAAGACCAAGCAGAAATTACGCGGTTCCGCGCATTCGCCACTGGCGCTTAGAGTTTTACTCATTAGATGTAGACGACGGTTCAATTCATCTTCCACTCGCGTTCAGACTGCAGCTTCGGCGCTGGCTCCCACCAAATAGAGATTGCGGAATCTTTTGGGTCTTCTACAACGCGAACGGTGTACCTAAGTGGACCATTCCAGCTTGGTACGACGCCAGCGTGGGGCGTTTCGTTTCCCAATAGATCAGCGACCAGTGTCTGGCCTCTACCGGTCCGTTGTCTTCTGCTTTCCTACTCCTAAGGCATGTCTTTCTTTTCACGCCTAACCCATTGCGGGCGTTCACGCGCTATGTTCGGCTTTGCGTCGCATCTCGTTGCATCGCATGCGAACACCGAGATTGCTCCTACGCAACCAGCGGGTATTAAATCTACATGCCCCAACCTACAGCCCGAAGCTACCAACCTCCTTGCCGATACCATGTTCACTATTGGCACCGCTGGCTCTCTAGAATACCGGATCCCTTGGGGGTCGCTTTCTCGCCACGATCTTCACTGGTCCTGGGAAAGCATATGGCGATCAGCACATCCAAAACTGCTCCCAACGACGTACCTTCCAGTGTCTCGCGTACATGATTTTATCCGGGGCGAAGGAAACTACGGATCACCTTCCAGTGATCCTAATCCGAACCAGTTTCACATTGTGCGCGTTAGGGCTGTTCCATTTATTGTCCTATGGGGGTGGAAGGCATTGGTCATTTGTCCGCGGGGGAGGGGTCGATATGTTTTTCTGTCCTCGGGGTGGGAGGGGTCGACATCCACCGCTGTCCGCGGGGGCTTACGGAGGCACCCTGCGGACAAGTTAAGTAGAGTCTTAAGCTGTCCGGACGGGTCGAGAGAATCCGGACACATGTATAACGACCACGTTGACCATCGACACTCAGACTCACGCAATGCAGAAACTCTGATGATACAAATAGGATAGGTTTTCCTAGGACAATAAATGGAACAGCCCTTAGAAACGACGCCCAGACAAAGAAACCTCCCAAAACGGACCGCACTTTAGCTAAACCTCGTCCCGCGCATGATGGTTGGCCCTACAAACATCATTACGCATGTCGTTGCGGGTTCCAGTCCGAATGGTGGAAACGCCAAGCTGCGAAAGATGCATGTGCTCCCCCTCCAGAAGGCGTTGTTCCACGTCCCGCCACAAAGCTCAAGCAAAACAGATCTGCGCGGTTTTGTGGCTGCTCTGGAGCTGGGTGGGCAACTGCGGGTGCTGCTGGTGCTGGTGCTGGTGCAGTGCCGACAACGGATCCGGAGCAGCTCCGTCTCCGTTGTACGGAGCACCGATTTTACCAGGCTCCGGCTCCGTAGGAGCCCGCGAGATCGAGGATTCGCATTGCTCCGTCTCCGACGGGGCGTTGAAAAGTCAGGCTCTGGCTCCGTAGGAGCCAACCGAGTTCAAGCTCCGTGCTGATCTGGCTCCGACGGTGCAAAATATAATCAGCCTCCGAGCCCGCGGAGCCGTGAAACTTTAGGCTCCGATGCGATCTGCGCTCCGCGGATTCATATTTTGTCACGCTCCGGCTCCGAATCCGGGCGGATCTAACAACATTTTACGGGGTAGACAAAAATCCTGAGTTAGCTTTGAATGGCGCAGTCGGTCCGCCCACCATCTCACTATGGCCCCTCCAAGGCCTGCAGCTGTTCAGACCTCACTCCCTTGCGAGATCATCAAAAAATACCCAGGTCCTGAACAAGTCGATATGGCTGTCGTGGTGAGCATACCGGGTCGTGGTTCACGTCCATGTCACCGAGCGAGAGAGCCAAGACGTTCTCGGCGACTGCGGTGGAGTATCAAGAAGTTCGCCAGTTCGGAACTGGACGCTCATGCGCCAAGACCGAGGGGATACGGTTCCAGGTATAATTATCCAGCTTTAATACTATAAGCAAGCCGCCTACGCTCGTAAGTAGCGGTGCGGTTATTAGTGTACTTAATATACCTTGAGAACATACTACCTAATCGCATTCGTATTCTCGGTGCGTGTCATAGGTTTCAGATGATGTTTTGGACGAGCCAAACCACGAAGGGTACTGGATGCGCCTCGATCAGTGGAATAGGTTTCGTCACGACACCTACAAGGATTGTCGCGACGAGGAGTTGCAGTTCATCCCGAATACGACCCAGCTCTCGGTGGCCCCTGCCAATGGTGGCAACACCGCGCGAGGGGAAGCTAATACTGCGTTCGTGTACACGTTTTTTTGACTTTAAGGGATCCGGTGAACATTTGGTTGTCAAGGGGAAAGATCGGGGGAAGATGATCAAGTGTGTGAACCACTTTGGCAGAAAAGATCCGGCTTGAAAAGGAGACGTTCACTTTGAAGTGTAGAGCTGCGGTCACAAGTGGGAAGTATGTATGCCAGAAGCGAACAGGTCTCTTTGATCAAGTGGCCTTTTACAATGACGTGGCGTGTGATCTCCCTATTCACACCGCCGTATTTCGTGGAGATGCAGGTTGTAAGAAGGCTGCTTCAGCAAATGTTGAAAGTGTGTTTAGTGCAGCGGGGACTTTGTTGGCAGATTATCATGCTGGTTCCTTGTCAGCAAAGACGATATCAATTTACATGTTTATCCGAAGCAACTGTTACTGTACTTCTTGCGGCCCACTGTTGCTGCTATTGTTGAGGCATACGTGAAAGAGCACGGCAGCACAGGTAATGGGGAAGAAGATCTATCAGACTTGAGTGATGAGGAGTAATGTGCCGCTAGGAATCAGTCACGGTAGCGAGCAGTCCACAACATAATGTTTTCTTGCATAGTGAAAAACATTATCTAATCACACTTTTATGTGAACACTTGAAATATGTATGATGAAATCGGTATAGAAACCGTGCCAGTGTTTCATTGATAAATGCATACCTTTCGAATTACTCATTGAAATTACATGTTAGAATCTGTGCCTAGTTAGAATTTTCAGGGAAACGTGCGACATGTGTTGTTATAATGATAGGGTTTACTGATCGGACCATAACATACGCCTCGCTTATCCATTCGTCCCGTAATTTCGTGCCACGTGTAGAGGAGTTCAATGCCGTCATTTCAAGCTATCGAACGTAGGCATGCGGTCAGTATTCGGTGGAATCGGAATTTTCAGGGAAACGTGCGACATGTGTCGTTATAATGATAGGGTTTGCTGATCGGACCATAACATACGCCTCGCTTATCCATTCGTCCCGTAATTTCGTGCCACGTGCAGAGGAGTTCAATGCCGTCATTTCAAGCTATCGAACGTAGGCATGCGGTCAGTATTCGGTGCAATCGGAATTTTCAGGGAAACGTGCGACATGTGTCGTTATAATGATAGGGTTTACTGATCGGACCATAACATACGCCTCGCTTATCCATTCGTCCCGTACTTTCGTGCCACGTGTAGAGGAGTTCAATGCCGCCATTCTGACCTATCGAATGTAGGCATGCGGTCAGTATTCGGTGGAATCGGAATTTTCAGGGAAACGTGCGACATGTGTCGTTATAATGATAGGGTTTATTTACTGATCGGACCATAACATACGCCTCGCTTATCCATTCGTCCCCTAAATTCGTGCCACGTGTAGAGGAGTTCAATGCCGTCATTTCAAGCTATCAAACGTATCAGGCATAACCCCTTTAAAACTCCAGGAAATTTATGCGTAATTTGGGCTGTTATTTTAGAGGATTAGATATTTATCAATCCGCCCGGCGGTGGTGTGCTCCGAAGCGGTGCTAAGGCGCGGTGCACGGACCGGCTCCCCGCACTCAGGTGACATCGTTGTAAATCATTTTCGACTATGCCGAATCCACTGGCGAGGAGTCTAAACCCGGTCCGAGCGACGCGCTTCTTGGCGCGCTTGGTGCCATTCTAAAACATGCACAAAAACACGGTAGGATCCGATCGTTCCGCGCAATCCGGCGGAGCTTGAAAGCTTTAGGCTCCGGCTCCGTAGGAGCGCGAAAAAGTGAGGGTTCGCCAAGCTCCGGCTCCGCAGGAGCCGAAAAAAATGAGGCTCCGGCTCCGGAGGAGCTGCCAAGCACCACGCTCCGTCCCATCCCGGCTCCGTAGGAGCCGTCGAATATGAGGGTCCGGCTCCGCAGGAGCCGGTGGACACCAGGCTCCGAGGTGGCTCCGTTGGCTCCGTTGTCGACACTGTGCTGGTGCTGGTGCTGGTGCTGGTCTTGCTGCTGGTGCCTGCTGGTCCTGCTGCTGGTCTTGCTGCTGCTGCTGCCGCCGCCGCTCTGGCACCCGCTTCTACTGCTGCTGCTGCTGCTGCTGCTGATGCTGGTCCTGCAGCTGCTGCTGCTGCTGACGCTGCAGATGGGCAGACAGCACGGTACAGACATGCGAGTATGCCATGCATTGTTGCAGCCAAGGCCATTTAGGTGACACCCTCTTAGGATGCAGCACCCGGGTGAAGTTGAGCAACCTTGTGGTGAGGTCATCAACATGAAGAGCCATCCAGCTGTCCCGAATGTCGCCAGGGGCGAAGAGTCTGACAACTGGATGGAGGGCCTCTACTGGACTCTGGTGGACCTGATTTGCCCCACGCAGGGCATGTCCTATGGCCTCATCCACGTTTCCACCGACTTGATGGAAACATGGGTCCTCCTCTGTCTGAGTGGCGGCATCCTGTGTTCGCGTTGTGGTACGCGCCCCCTGCCGCCTGCCAGCTTCTGGTTCTGCGCTAGCTTCTGGTTCTGCGCTGGAGTTTCTACTGCAATGCTGGGCCTGCTGCTGGTCCTGCTGCTGGCGCTGTGCCTGCTGCTGTTCCTGCTGTTGCCGGCTGCCAGCAGCCCGTGCCTGCTGTCCCCTCTCGACTGCTACACCATCCCCCATGTCCCGGAGGTACCTCCCGCTTAGCATTGCCACACGGTTAGGCTGGCCATACAGTCTGAATGTGGGGCTTGGGGCATACAAGGCATCCTTAGGGCATGCATCCCCCGCGGCCAGGGGGCATACAGGGCAACGTACTACCTTGGGGCATGCATTCCCGGGGCCTGGGGCATACAGGGCAACCTTGGGGCATGCATCCCCGGGGCATGGGGCATACATGTGGCAAGCTTGGGGCATGCATCCCCGGGCCCGGGGGCATACAGGCGGGCCTTAGGGGCATGCATCCCCGGGGCATGGGGCATACATGGCAACCTTGTGGGCATGCATCCCGGGGGCCTGGGGCATACAGGGCAACCTTGGGGCACATCCCTGGGCATGGGGCACATGGCAACCTTAGGGCATGCATCCCCGGGGCTCCGTACAGAGGGCATCCTGGGGGCATGCATCTCTGGGCCCGGGGCATACAGTGGCAACCTGGGGGCATGCATCCCCCGGGGCATGGGGCATACATGGCAAGTATGGGGCATGCATCCCCGGGGCCTGGGGCATGCGTCGCTCCAAACCCGACGCTTGAGCCCAGAGTGAGGCTCGAACACGAGACCTCGGGGTTCATAGTCGCACGCCTTGCCAACTACAATTCATCTCGAAAGCGAGGTCTTGTGTTCGAGTCTCACTCTGGGCTCAAGCGTCGGGTTTGAAGCGACGCATAAATATATATTCAGGGTTGATCGCCTGAATATAAATTTGTACTGGAGAGCTAGTGCTTTGCCGCTATTACGTTCTCCATCATAACTCTAGTTCGTTGGAGGCACGGCACCGCGGAGGCGGCAGCACGGCACCCTTTGGGGCGATGGCCTCGACTGGATCGATTCCCCACCGCCAGCCCTATCGGGGGAGCAGAATAAAAATCCCGCACCTTCGGGGATAGACCACGAAAAGGGGGGTGCCGTGTCTCCAACGAACTAGAGTTATGATGGAGAACGTAACGTAGCGATAAAGCACTAGCTCTCCGATATACATTTATATTCGAGCCTCACTCTGGGCTCAAGCGTCGGGTTTGAAGCGACCCATAAATTATATATTCAGAGTTGATCGCCTGAATATATAGTTATATTGGAGAGCTAGTGCTTTGTCGCTATTACGTTCTCCATCAAGTTTCGGCGAAGTCTAAAACTGAATATTAAGAGGTGGGGAGTGTCAGATAGCAGATTACACATATCTGCAGCTCTAGCTAGTAGAGGCAAGCTACCGTGCAATTCGTCTGATCCAACTATAGGGTTGCTACTAGATGATACCCCGAAAGGGCATCATCCGGTTCCTACATGTCAAAACCAAATCTGAGAACTACAACAAGGACAAATCAAGCTAACGGATACAAGCTGCCCGACGGCAAGCGGCAGATTGAAGAAGTCGAAGTTGTTGAAGAAAATTAATCGCGGAAGAAATTATAAACCGCCGCTCCATCATGCGTAGAGCCCGTGAGCCCCAAGACACATCAAGTGTCTGCCGAGTTCTGACCAGGCAGCCCTGACAGGCAGGCCCCTGAGTCAGAGTTTCCAGACTGAGATCGTGGCTAGGGCACGAGTACGTGTACATACAGTTCGTGAGACCGTTCCGAGTTTAGTAGGTTTAGGTTATTAAGTCTATACTTCTCAATATTCAGTTTAAGTGTTTATCTGAAAGCGGCACTCAACTGCGTTAACTGATATTACTGAATATACCGAACGAGTATATTCCCCTAGGTCGTGACCCCATTCACGCTATTATTTCTCTCACTGCTTTGGCCATGTTTGGCTAAACTTTGCCGATTGGAGTAGGCGGTGCGTGGACGCGCGTTGCGTCTACCATACGCTTGGGATTTTGCGCTGTGATCTTTGAGCTGACGTCACGGTGAGGACCGCGGCAAAGATTTGGTTTAGAGCATTTTATTATTCCACCTTGGAGGACCGCCGGATTTCGCGCGTCACGGCGCCCTGCTGGACGGCAAAGCTAGCTTGTCATTATTCAACCTCATCACACCGCGCCGCCGCCTCGACGAAGCTGCATTTCGATTTCGCTTTTCCCGAACCGCTAGCGACGCGTGTCCGTCAACCGCACCGCCGATCTCCTGCAGGCTTTCAGAGAAATGACTGTTGCAACAACGAGAGCGAGACGGCGTCTGTTACTGGACAGTGACATTGACGCCTCGATTAGACTACTTCCGGCGGTGAGGGATTCCCCTACACCATCCACACCGCCTGTCCCTGTCCCGGCAGCTCCGCACGCCAATGATTCCGATGGAATTAAGAGCGCGAGGCAGCTGTTCGAGGGCAACGTGGCCAAGGTGACCGCGGTTTATATATGCGAAGGGGTGACATCGCCAATGGGCGAAGGTAGTGCGCGAGCTTTCCTTGGGCGGCAAGGATCAGTATTTTGAGGCTGCCAAGGACTCCGAGAAGCTCTCCAAGATCGTCGTCGTCCTCAAGAACGAATAAAGCTCGGCTGGGTTGGATTTGTCCTCGTTTGACCTCGACGACCTTGCCAAAGCCGGCATCCCGAAGGTCAACGAGCTGCTGGACGACACCCTCGCGTACATTGTCAAGATGGATTCAGCAGCCGAGCATTTTCTCCTCGGCACCGACTCGGTCTCTGACCGGGATGGGCGGCCTGCCCTCCTTGACTTCATCAAGGGTTGCGTTCCCCCAGGTGTGCGTCAAACTCTGCAAGAGGAGCATTCTCAATTGAGGTACCCCGCTCGTGTCGACCCGCGCCCACTCCTAGCGAAGGAGCAGCGGCTGGTTCGGGACAACCGCTCTGAGGATTGGACACCGACGGAGTCCACGCGCAAGTACACATTGTACGAGCGCCTCGACCCCGAATTCTACGCGGCGGTCCGTGTGCGGTATCCGATGCCCACGGACCTCCGCCCCGTGCCATTGTCGACGCTCGCGAATATTGTCACTCACATTTTTGTGGCGTGGGAGCAGCAGCAGGCGGAGCTGGGAGTGGCGGCGGGGCCCGGCGTTGCTGGGGCCGCCTACTGCGGCGTCGACGAGAGGGTCCTGGAGGTGCTTGGGCTCTTGGCATCGCGGCTGGAGAAGATCGAGGCAGCAATTAAGTTCCAAAAGACCGGCGGTGCGGCGGCTCTTCCCCGCAACCGGCGCGGTGTTACGGCTAAACATACAAGCGCCGCGATATATTATCAATATACAAAAGTAACACTGCAAAGTTGAACAGCAATGCAAGTGTACGTATGAGCGGAATTTTGTGAGTGCAGTCTCCGTAGAAGATCTGCTGAAGCACAACGCTTCCTCACTTTTATACCTACGTCACCCATCATCTTAGATGGTACCGCCATTGGGTTGTGAACCCGAGACGTAGGTTGAACGACCAGCATGGTAGTAACGACTAGTTCGTTCATGCTGCACATGCGAGTTCTGCGCATGCTGAAAGCTAAAGATGGTTCTTGGTTTGTTTCCAAGATGTATCTTTGCTTTGCCATCTTCGAGTTCAATCATACGAACTCTCGATGACAGGGATGCCTGATGATATGACATAATCATCTGGCGACATGTACAGTCATCGTCGACCGTACTGACGACTGTCATAAATGTATGACGCGACTCGACCTGTACAGTCATGATCGACCATACTGTCGACTGTCATAATAATATATGACATGACCGACTGTCATAATAATATATGACATGACATGACATGGTATGACATGTATGACAGGTATGACACGTATGACATGTATGACACATATGTCATCGGTCATAACCCTGACAGATCTCCCCTCTTAAGAGAGTTGTGACCTCACAACGGGCATACCTTTGTATATGTCTTTGATGTCTTTGTTGTTGTCGCTTCTTGCTGGTACCAGTCTTCTTACACCGATTTGAGGCGTCCCTCATGGTGTTTTTAGGTTATTGGGGGGAACTGAGTCCACTTTAGTCCCTCACCTTAGGCATTTAGCCATACAGTCCTTAGGATGCAGCCCACCTTTCCGGAAATCGTATCGTTGAGTGACGTTCCAAGGTTCAATGAAGAGCGTTTTCGCGATACAATCCTACGCTGGATTACTGATTGATCCACACGTTATCATGTATGTGCTAGACGATTCAAAGCATCCGAAGTCTACGTTACGGATTATTTGCGCTAGCCGTCGTCGCCTTTGCGCGATCGATGATCCCACGATTATAACGAATTATATTCGAACGATTCTCGGCCTGATATAGTGCACCCAACTCTTCCTCTCCTCCTTAAGCTACTTTGGAGGATCCTAGGCGGTGATGGGGAGCCCGATTTCGATAATAAACGAACAAAGGGGCTTGTTTTAATGCAAACGGAGCGGCCCTGCTTAACGGAATTGGACTTATAATCCTTAACCGGTCTGCTCAACTCCTCAATATTTTTGTCCAGTACGCACGCTTTGACGAACATCTATCGCGATGAGTGAGAATGAATTCGCCACGTACTAATGTGAAATTTATTTAGTCATGTTTGTCAAGCACAACTTAGGATCACAACTCCTTCTACCTCAGTCATTATCTCCGGTAGCTTCGGATGACTGGCCAAGAATCCGATGACAAACCACGGTTTTGGCAAAGGTAGCATTTAGCAGTTTTTATTTATCCACAGATATGATATCTCGCATGTGTGCGTATCTGTGCAAGGGTATGATTTTGAACAAGGCTCACTACACCTTTAGCAAGGAAGGATCAATTCCTGCTTCAATGCAACATAATGATAAACATTAAGAGCAAGGTTGTATAGATGATCGACATGTATTAGTATATATTACAAGAAGTAAGGGCATAAGGCTTAATATAATGTTTAGCCTTCATAGGCAGCTATAATGTCTGCTGCATTGGTCAGCTCTGTGGCTTTGACCCAGGTGTCATGCTCAGGACCGTAGCCTGCATATCGTACTAAATAGTATTTGACACCTCTAGTGAACTTATCCGAGAGTATATGTGATATCTCAAATAGTGGTTGCCCTTCTTCGGTGATCATCTGTGGCAGAGGCAAAGGTGCTTGAATCGAGTCGTTGTACAGCTCTAATCTGGAAACAGGCTGTACCGGATGAATACGGATATCAAGATTTCCGAAATCTAACTCGTATGCACGTCCATGGCTAAGCACTTTGGAAATAGTGAACGGCCCAATATATGGCTGCTTAAAGTGTCTGCCTGCCTCTGTCAAACCAGTCCATTGAATAAACTCGGTCCGTAAAAGAACTTTCTGCCCAACTGCAAACTGCTTAGGCATGTGAGTCTTATTGAATCTGGCTTGGCTAATTTCTGCTGCTCGGAAAATGTTGTCTACCGCGTTGGCATGAACAGCCGAGTACTGGTCAAAATGATCTCGAATAGCTTCTTGTATTGGAACAGGAGCTTCTGGCGGGATAGTAATAACCAGATCATGAGGCGAGAGTGGTTGCGCCATCGAGTCGAGATAAAATGGTGAATAACCAGTTGATGCAGAAACGGTATTGTTAATTGCAAACTCCACCAGAGGCAACTTGTCCTCCCACGAATTGGCCGAAGTATCATTGCAACAACACCTGAAAATGAAAATGCTACTAATCAGTTTGTAAACCAGAGGATGGTGAAATCAAATCATGAATCAACAATCTGAAATTTACCTGAGGATGTCCTCAATGAAGGCATGGCTTCTCTCATTGGCAGCATTCGACTGTGGATGGTGTGACGATGTCATGGACAATCTCGTACCAGTAGATTTCCACAGTGTTTGCCAGAATGTAGAGGTGAATCTGGTGTCTCGATCTGAGATAATGTTCCTCGGAAGACCATGGAGCTTGAAGACATGCTGCATATATATAGAAGCAGTATGCTGAGCTGTCCAGGTCATGCTGAAGGGAATGAGATGACAACGATGAGAGAATTGGCACATTACCACAAATATACTGTCGTGCCCATTAGTGGTGATAGGCAGATCAGTGATCCAATCAAGAGATACATCAAGCCATTTTGTCTTAGGCACAGAATATCGTATGTGTGCCTGACCATAAGGCTTGTGTCGCCTCGTTTTCTGGCGCTGACAAACGGGGCACTCCCGAATGTACTTGATAGCTGCCGTTGTCATTCCTGGCCAATAATACCGGCTACGCAGAAGATGAAGCATGCGATTTTTGCCTACATGACCAGAAATAGTGGCTGAGTGGCACTCATGAAGAAGAATGTGGCGAAGTTGTGTGATCTCACCGTCATCTGTGGGGACTTTAGCTGTTGGTGGAATGTACAGCTGTCTGCCATATATGGTCTTACGATAGATCAACCCCTGAATGAGCTCGAAGCTGTAGCTGCTGACTGACTGTGATGAAGTCGATGATGTCAGCTTAGCCAAAATAGTCTGTGCAAATGTGTCACGATCATATTCGGATATAATGATGTCGTGTAGCTGATGAGCTGATGAAGAAGATATAAGAGCAATGAATGTAGGATCTGCGGATGGAATGACTTCACCGATGTCCATGTGTTGAAGACAATCAGTAAGTTCAAAAAGTGTAGAGATACGCGTGAGTGCGTCTGCAACCTTATTCTTCTCGCCAGCAATGTGCTCTATACGGAAGTTGTACTCAGAGAGCTCATCCAACCACCGTGCCTGTTTGGGGCTCAGTGTGGATTTGGTCTGGAAATAAACCAGTGGCTGATGATCTGAGCGTACAATAGTCTCAGGAGCTCCCAACAAGATGTGGCGAAAGAATCGGAAGCCTTCCACAATGGCAAATAGCTCGATCTCAGGAATAGGCCAACGTCTCTGTGTATCGGATAGAGTGACGCTGTGATAGCCACATGGCTTCATACCTTTTCCTTGATCCTGGAGTAATACTTGGCCAACGTGTGTGCCTGATCCATCGACCTCCAAAATAGATGGCAGTTTCTGATCTGGAAGCTGTAATACTGGAGCGTTACAGATGGCACTTTTGAGGTTATCAAATGCCTGCTGCTGCTCAGTTTCCCAGACAAACTCTGCATTATCTTTAAGGAGACGATTGAGAGGTTCGGCAACTTTGGAGAACTTTGGTATGAATCTCCTAAATTGACCAACCATGCCCAAGAATGACCGAAGGGATGACTTGCCATCTTTAGCCATACGGCGTAGAGGCTGCTTTCCAACGGTAGGACCATAAGACACTGGAGGCTGAATTGCCATGACTGCTCTGATCCAGTCTTCGATGATGGATAGGCCTGCTTCAGATATGTGATGTCCGATAAAATCTATAGATTTAACGAACAACTCCACCTTGGAAGGCCTGATGAAAAACTGGTGATCTCTGCAACGCTGGAGGAACTGTCGAACATGCTTCACATGACTGTCAAAATCTGGACTGTATACGATAGTGTCGTCCATGAATATGACAAGGAACTGGTCGATGAAGTCGAAAAATGCCCGATTCCCTACACGAAGTGCTGTTGCAGGAGCATTGGTCAATCCGAAAGGCATAACTGTCCATTCATAAGAACCGTATCTGGTGCGAATAGCAGTTTTATGTATATCATCCGGATGAATGGGGATTTGGTGAAAGAACTGGTTGAAATCAAATCTACTGAACCATCTTGATCCCTTCAGCTGCTCTAGTAGGGTGTCATGTGGTGGTAGTGGATACGTGTCCTTGATGGTGATGTTATTCAGGGCACGATAATCACAACACATCCTCCACTTTCCCCCTGGCTTAGGAGCGAAAATGATTGGGCATCCATATGGCGATGATGATGGACGAAGGATACCCAACTCGACATATTTGATGATTTGCCGTTTGAGTTCCTCCATCATGGGTGCTGGAATGGTGCGTACTGGTTGTGAAGGAGGCTTATGTCCAGGTTCGATGTCGATTCTATGATATCCACCTTCAAACCGCATCTGGAATTCGGCGTTCAGTTCTGAATGCGTAATCGACTGTTCCCCGTTCCCCCCCGTTGCGGAGCGCTCGTGTAACAAAGACGACACGTCACGATCCCCGTTCATGCATCGCCTGAGAGCGTGCTCATAACGATGGTGATGATCCGCAATCCGCGTTCTCGTTTCGCTTTGGATCGTAAACCGTCATCGGAAATCCCGAACGCACTGCACCGTTTCTTCGCGTTCCAGTAATCGATGACATCAGAAATGTCAATGACATCAGATGTCAGCAGAAATGTCACTGGCGCGCCATGGCGCATGGACACAGTATCGTGAGCTCTTGACTTCCCATTTAGTCTTACGTGCGTCTCCGAAGTTTGAAAGCACGGAGCCGAAAACCACACTGCAAACTCTGATTAGATCAGCCTAAATAATTTGATTGTATTGTGTTGCTAGTATAAAATAGTTTCTGATATTTTCGCGTACCGTATATTTTCCGCAGGTGGTTGGTCATTGCGTGGTCGCCGCAAGCAAGATGCGTTTGGTGTTTACGTAACCCACACACCCACGCACTTTGTCGCTTGCCCAAAACTATGATTTACCCCATAATTTTCGAACGAAATTTTGAGAGTAGATCCCGCCTGCGCACCTATTTTCCTTTCGTAATTCACTTACAGTGTTCGCAATTTGAAGTCCATGAGCACGTTTGAAAATGGTCCATGGCCGTTGGTCACCCACGGAATGAGCGGACACCATTCCCGCCAGGTGCGCTCACAACCTTTTAGCATGATCGGAAAGGTGCATCTACCTGCGCACCTTGATTCATTGTGATATCCTGAAGGGCAGGTGAGTTGGTATAGGGACGCTCGACATTTGATGTGGGGCTAGGAGCTCCCACGTTACGTGATGATTAAGTGATTTTTAAGTACTTGTTTTGTGTGCGTTATCTGCCTTTAGGCTAGCTAGTTGGAAAAATGTGCTTTCAAATTGAATTCTTCGATAGAATTTTACAAGTGTGTGTGCCTGTTTGCATGTTTTTACTGGATCGTGAAAAACTGGGCCTTTTCAGCTTCTAAAAAGGCCCAGTCTAAGTTCCAAGTGTCGCAACTCAAAATTGCATAACAACCGCCCCATGGCTCTTGGCGAGGAGGCGGGATATAAATATCCGACGCACCGATCCCAGTTACCACCCCAATTGCTTTTGGGCTCTGGTGGTGTGGAAACACTGGGAATCTAAGGTATGTCTCCATGCTTTCCGTAGCATGTCTTTTGCAGTCATTGCTACTACAGTTAGTAGCAATGCAACTTGTAGCGCGATTTGCACTTGCATAAATAGCGAGTATCGTGATATAGGTGCTTGTAGTTTTTAAGGTCCGACGATGCGAACTTTGTTTTAGATAGACAGTTCGCTCAAATGAGGCTGGGAGTGCGTTAGCCTTCGGCACGCCCTGGGGTGAAACCCAACCCAGCCAATTTAAGGTACGCTCTTGTCCTTGTTTGAGCTTTTTATTGCATCGCACTTGGTTTAGTCTTTCTTTTAATTAAGAGAGTCGGGTGTGTGTCGGGATAGTGACGGCAGGGAGCTTTTCACTTGTTCAACGACTCGATGAGGGATGGCCTTGCATAGTCAACACAGGTATATGCCTCGTGACAAGTTGCTCGAATAGTATGCAATTATGATTTTGCTAGACTAGTTTGCACTTAAATAAACTTGCTTTCAATTGTCCTGTCGGCACAATTTGCTGGTTAGTATTTCTTGCACAGTCACACGATTTTAGATTTTAATAAGAATCGTGTAAGGCATCAAACTGCATCTGTCCTTCACAAAAAAACCTGATTGCCTAGGACAGCAACATCGCTCCTTGCCTTCACTGTAGGTAGAACCTAGAGTTCCTCAGTCTAAATATGCGATTCAGTGGGGAGGACACTGTTATCGTGCAATCCTTTGTGCCTGAACCAGCTCGCGGGAACCATTGCGATTGAACTGCTGTGCCTAGGACAACAACATCGCTCCTTGCCTTCACTGTAGGTAGAACCTAGAGTTCCTCAGTCTAAATATGCGATTCAGTGGGGAGGACACTGTTATTGTGCAATCCTTTGTGCCTGAACCAGCTCGCAGCTCGCGGTGGAACCATTGCGATTGAACTGCTGGGTAATAGTTAGGCGAACTGGGCCGGATTCCCTTTAGGTAATCCTTCCCCACTTAGAGTGGTGGTTTATTTTTTATTTTCTTTATTTTCTTTTATCAAACTGTTTTGTTTTAATGTATAGACTTATTTTAGCTATTGACTTTTAGTATTCTATAACGAATATCAACTGTAAGCTCGGTTTTCACATAAGCTGTTTGCATATTTTATTTGGTCGGTGCAAATCCTGCAACCCTATGAGAAATATTTCATTTAGCATAGGTATCAAAATATTACACCTCCTTTGTGGCGTTGCAAAAACGAACTCCCTTGGCCACACATTGGTGATTGCGCCATTGAAGGAACCATTGTGGTCACGCTTTCTACTCTTGTAGAAGAAGGCGCCTGCACCCTTGGTCTGCGGGTTTGTTTGGAGCGCCCTTGATCCGCGAGCAACAAGGTATTGGCCTTGTTGTGATGTATGGCATCTTGGGTTTGAGTAGGTCTGACACTCTTGTGTCTGTGACCACTTGTCTCCCGTGGCGCCACAAAGAGGTGTAATATTTTGATGCAAAAATAATTTTCCACATATGTGCTCCCGTGTTTTAGATCTTTTAGGATATGTGTGATTACTATAAAAGTATGGTATGGTACTGCGCACTTTCTGGTCTTACATAAGATCAAGATAAGCATGTTATTTTTCACTATGTTCTTTGAGGTTTTGGAACCAAGCCATTCTCACACAGCATGGGGTGTTGGGTATGGTAAGGCAGAAACTTCAAAGGAGCGGGACTGTGAAGAACGAACGTGCATTAAGGTAATTGTATTCGCTCTCATAACCTCACAACCCACACTCCGGACCACTCACTAAAAATTCATTACTCACTCTATTACGCATTCACTCAACTCAACTCAGCTCAGCTCATCTTAGCTCAGCACTTAGCGCCAAACTCAACGCCAAAGTTGAGCTTAGCTTTTGAGCTCATATCAGCTAAGCGTGTCAGTTTCGCTCACGTCAGCGTGTCAGCTAAGCTCAACTCAGCTCAACTCAACTCAACTCAACTCAACTCACCTCAACTCTATGAGTGAAAACAACTCAGCTCAGCTTATCTTAGCTCAGCACTTAGCGCCAAACTCAACGCCTGAGTTGAGCTTAGCTTTTGAGCTCATATCAACTAAGCGTGTCAGTTTCGCTCACGTCAGCGTGTCAGCTAAGCTCAACTCAGCTCAACTCAACTCAACTCACCTCAACTCTATGAGTGAAAACAACTCAGCTCAGCTTATCTTAGCTCAGCACTTAGCGCCAAACTCAACGCCTGAGTTGAGCTTAGCTTTTGAGCTTAGCTTAGCTTAGCTTTTGAAAAAAAAACACACATATCCTATCACAGGCATAACAGTGGTATAGAGATACACATATATCCTACCACAGGCATAGCACACGCACAGAGAGGTACACGCGTATCCTAGCATAGGAATAACACAACAGGCACACACATATACACACATATTCCAGTCTATGCTGTATTATCCCGTACCTGTAACTGTGTGTCAGCTCAACTCGGTTTGTCAGCTCCGCTTAGTTTAGCTTGTTAGCTTATATCAGCTCAGCGTGTCAGCTTTGCTCCTGTCAGCGTGTCAACTAAGCTCAACTTAGCTCAACTTAGCTCAACTTAGCTCAACTCGACTAAGCTCTGCTCAACTCGACTCAGCTTTGCCCAACTTTGCTGTTTGCTTTGCTTTGCTTCTCAGTTGAGCTCAGCATGTCAGCTTATGTGTGTTGAGCTTTACCACGATTCGTTCCTCAGGATGGCCACTCAAAACATGGACGTGCGCTACTCGGAGACCAACAAGCAAGCATCACCTTCCCAAAAAGAAAAAATGCGGATAATAAGACAAAAAAAAAATCAGCACGAGCAATAGAAGAAAAGGGAAAGAAAACTCTAGAAGCCAGATGGCCAGTGGCCCAAGCTTGAAAGACTAGGCCGTCGAGTATGAAATAAATGAGAACTCGTGCACGAAGTCACAAGCTGTGGTAAGTACTTATTTACCCTTTGTTGTTTTTTGCGCATGAGTTCTTTTCAACTGCTACTCACTGTGGCACTATCGCATGTGCAGACAGAGGTGCCAAACACCTTCAGCAAGGAGTATTCAAGAATGTTTACCCAAGTTAAAAGATGGAATACGACACAATCGCGTGTGAAGCTTGCGCAACCAACCAAGTGGCTTGCAACTTTGACAAAAATACCCCAACACCAAAACGCTATAGGAGTGGGAAGTATAGATGAGAAAGAAGAAGAGTATAATAGCCAGTGATACCATCTTAGTGGAGACCGTATGAACATATGCAAATGAAGTAGCTTGTGTACTCAAAGGTGTATCTATTTATGTGGATTTGTTGATTTTTTTCTTTTTGAATTTGCCTCCTGCTTTCTAGCCTTGTGAAAGTCTACCTTTTTTTTAATGTGCGGTTCATGGTACTTGCCTTGAATGCTTGAATCGACCCTTGGACTTATCATGAGTGTCCCCCCATCGATTCAGGATCGTTCCAGTACTTGGAGCGTTCCAGGATCGTTCCGTACCTGGAGCGTTCCAAGATCGTTCCCGTACCTGGAGCGTTCCAGGATCGTTCCCGTACCTGGAGCGTTCCAGGATCGTTCCCGTACCCGGGGCGTTCCAGGATCGATCCCGTAAGAAACTTCCCTCCCGGGATCGATCCCGTTCCGGATCACGAAAAGAACGATCCCGGATCGCCTCGCCATTTTCCAGCGGCGCTCTGGCCTATGACCAGCCGGAAGATCCTCTTGGAAAACGTCTGAAAAGTCTTCTTTCACTTGATCACGTGCTGTTGTGACCTCGGGGTCTTCCATTGTGGTGTCTGAGTCTGATGCTGCAAAGACCAATTCACCATCGACCTCGGAGAGGAAAAAGAGATATGCTACGGCTTCTTCAGCCGAACCACTGGATCGAATGCGACGGAGATGTTTCCTCATAGTGGTGGCACTGACCAATTCCATTTCAGGAAGGCCATCTGAGTCTGGAGTCTGCTCAACTCTGGACAATACTGTGCGAATACTGGAGCCTGATGAATGCTTCCTAGTGATCGTCAGATTTTTGGTCTGAAAGTCAATATGTGGATTCCTCCTCTCCAACCAATCTTGACCCAGAATGACAGTGAATGGTTTCATGTCAATGATGTAGAGATCTACTGAATCCTTATACTTGCCCAGCGTGAATGTAGCATTGGGAAGATAGGATGTACAGGGTAATTGGCTTCCTCCAGCCAACCCCACTGAGAATGATGATGAATCTGATGGTGATATACCCAGCTGAGAAGCAAATTGTCTGTCGATAAAAGATGATGTGGCTCCTGGATCAACCAAAATGTGAGTATTCTGTCCATGGACTTTCCCCTTATACAGCAACAGCTTTTTCTGCGATTTCAGCTGTGCTGTCTGAGATTGCATCTGTGCGATGTTTTCTGTGGGATTATCCATCTGCTGAAACTGTAGTGTCAGTCTGGATAGGACTTCCTCTGAAATACTCTCAATCTGGCCACTTGCTTCAGTGGCATTTTCTGGCTGATCTACCCTCGGGGTGCTCTCATCACCGGTACTTGTGCAGTACCCGGAGAGTTTCCCTGAGCTGGAGCTGCTGGAACTGGAGCTGCTGGATCTGAAGTTGCAACTGCCGCATTGATACTATGCTGATTTTTTAGTTCCTTGACCAGGGTGTTGATTGTGTTAATGAGTTTGTTAGACCCATCTTTTGCACCCTGATTCTTCTGTGGCTGTCTCTGATTCTGAAAGGGATTCTGTGCTGGTGGCTTGCCTTTGATCTGCTTTCCATCATTGGTAGTGGTGGCCCAACAATCCTTCTCGATGTGACCTGGTCGATCACAACGATGGCAAGTCTTATTCTGATTCTGTTTCTGTGATTGTCCTTTTCCTTTTCCTTTTCCCTTGCCTTTGCCACTTTTTCCTTTATTCCTATTCTGATTGGACTTCTGACTGTCATTCTGTTTCCAATTCTGATTTTTGGATCTGTCATATGGCTTATTGCCACGTCCTCTGTCCTTATCCTTTTTGGCTGGCCCTCCAGATGACTGTTCCTTCTGCCCTCGATAATGAAGAGTCTCTGATTGCTTTGAATGAACAACATAGTTCAAGTCGAGCAATATCTGTGTGGTTAGTGACCACGACATATTATTCCTTTCTGTCTCTGTCAGGAATCGTAAATGAAACTGTCTGCGAAGTTCCGGATCTACGCTGTTGACGAATCTGTCCTTTATCAACACATCTTCCAGTTCAACTGCTGCCAGTGCAGCCAGTGAAGTGAATGTGCGTAGATAATCTGAAAAAGTCTGGTTTTCCTGTTTCAGTGACATTAGGTGTTTTTTAGCCACTGATCTTTTATGGGGGTTACCAAACTGTCTGAGGAAAATCCCTCTGATTCCTGCAAATGTGGCATCTGGTTGATTTGCCACGACCTGGAAATAGTGTCGATCATTATTCTGTATGAAGGTCAGGAAAACTGTGATCAAGTCTTTATCTGGAACTCCTGGATACGTGAATTGGAAGTATCTATCCACGGTTTCCAACCAAACCTCTGCGTCCATTCCTGATTTGTACTGGTTTGGTGGTGCCATTTTCACTTTGGGAACCAAACTGGATGGAGATGGTGCTGGTGCTGTATCTGGATCTGTGAAAATCATTGGAGGATTGTCTGCAGTATATTCTTCATCTGGTTCCTGAGGCTCGTTTTCAGGATCTCGATATCTGCTCATATCAGGCTTCATTCGGCTGATATTGTCGAAGAACCCTATCTTGTCGAATCTGGTCTGGGTATTATCATAACCAGCGTGCCATTTCGGGATCTTGAAACGACTGTATGCATCATATGAGCCTAAGATGTCAAAGAACCATGTAGACGGATCTGCATTGATGGGTGGAATATCTGGATCTTCTGCTTCTGCCATCTAATAAAGACAAAACACAACACCAAAATCTCTTCAACTAACTGAGTGTGTGAAGATATATATATACCTATGTTATATATGGTATATCTGTATATTATGATGAGGTTATGCATGTACATATATCCACCTTCTTCCCCCCTCAAGGAAGTGTGTGATACAGTGGCAGTTGTCAATTGCCAATACCTCATTCAGCATGCATTCCTTATAGGAATCAGCTGTTACAGTTTTAGGGTTGCAGCCCTACAGTCCTTGGGGTGTAGCCCTGCAGTTTTTGGGTTGTTGCCCTACAGTTTTAGGGTTGTTGCCCATAGTATTATCATGTCTATGATGATTTAGCATGATATAATAATGCCAAAAACGAAGTTTTACGAAATAAAACTGGCATTTTAGAGCATATATAGTTACAGTGGCCCTGTTACTCAATACAGTGTTTAGGGTGTTACTTGATATCAGTAACCCTAATACAGGTAAAAAAATAAGCAGTATAACGTTTTTGCAAAGATTTTTAAGCAAAACTGCATTTAATATTCACATAAACGTAAAGTGTTTTTTAGGAGGTACGTTACACCCCTGTTACAAACATTTAATTTTAGGGTTGTTACAGGGCGTTACACATGCTGCATAAATCAGGGATTGATATTTGATATATAAACATTCATTTTATCAAAAAAATCAATCCGAAATTTTCAAAATGTGTTTTACGTACAGCATTTTGAGCGATTTATTGCCATAGCAATAGCGTTACCCATATATATTCAACACCTAATATTTTAGGGTGTCACACTGATATGACATGTGTCATTATGATTTTCTGATACCTTAATAGGTATAAAATCATAATCTTACATAAAATGGGCACACATTTTTCATTTTGAAATTAAACGTGGAGTTTTTTCACCTATTTTATAGCTTTTTTCAGCTGTCTGAAATATTGCTGTGGTGACATATTTCAGTGTAAATGTGAAATGTAAGTACAGAATCATTACAAGGAACTTCACTTTTGCATATGACATTTTTTATAGCAAATAAGTGAGTTGTGCTGTATATCAACATTTACAGTTGACAGCATTCTGGGTTTTACTGATTTAAACCCATGCACAGCAAATGTACTTTTCTGGTTATGTATATATTAATCAACTTAAGTGGAAACACCCACTTTAGTGATGGTTCTCAACCTATGATTTGTTTGAGCATAGGTCTGTGCTCTTAAGATTTATCAAAGTGATATATCTCATTTGGAACAAATCTGGACTTTGCTGGATACAATCACATCAACTTCACACAACACATTTATGTGTGTGTGAATGTCCTTTACACTATTGTCAGAAATCATGTGAAAACTGATCTGTATGTTACATGCAAATTGAGCTGATCAATTCTGAATCAACTATCATAATGCAATGTACTTGTTGTAGTTGCTCCAGCTGATATGTGAGACGAGTGGACAATGCTCAGCAGTGACCAGCTGCTTATTTGAGCATTGTATAATGCCTTCGGGTCTGGAGATATTCTCCATCCAGCCCTTCAGCATGGTTTCTTATCCTGTTCCCTTATGTATCGCCATCACTGACACTTCCACGCACATGTGTTTGGAAGTGGAATCCATATTATCATACATAATATAGTTAATTTATTCACTTTGAGTCAGTGAATCTTAACATGTATGATGAATGCTTGGTGATGTGCAGTGTATGGTACTACTGATTAGTACCTAGTGTGTGTGTTCACTTTTATACACTTACAAGAAGATACGTTCTGGATATTTCAACATTCCCAAACAGTTTATCATGCAGGATGATAATCAGCATACCATGTACTGAATGAATCTAGCATGATATATATCAGGTTAGGGGTTGTTGTAGTCCTGAGATCATCTCATTCACAATAATGCGTTGCTGGTTTATTTCACATATAGTTCCGGTGAGCAATCCTTTCAGTGATCCACAATAGAACGATATGTGGTCCGAAGAGTATCTCGACTCCACCGGGTCATAACGAGCTAATTATTGTGTTGAGATCATTGAATAGGCACCTTACACTATATGGGTTCGAATATAGTTAACATGCACAGCAAGTATGCTTATGTGCATGTCTGATGCATTGTAATATAATGTCACATATTCCAGCTGCTAACGTGATCAAGCTGGTTTATACATAACATCTGTTAACGTGATGCATACACAACTTACAATATTGCAGTCACTCAGTATAGAATGTATACATGGTGCAATGCTGCATGTTGGTGCGTGCTGCATGCTGGTGTGTGCTGCATATACTCATGTGCTGCATGTTGGTATATAATGCAATCATTGCAAACTCGGTATATACATCTTTTGCACACTATATTGCAATAAGCATACAAATGCTGACGGTTTGAAATATTTCTGCAGTCATCAATATGTGGTGTAAAATGCTGCAGTATAGTAATCATGTGTCCGTCATGCATCCATCCAAAATATCCCTGCGAGTATACAATTATTCTGCAAAGGATATTGACGCGCGCAACATGGCATATGTACGGATGGCGGACACTGTAGACAAATGAATGTCTCGCTGCATGTAGATACATCAGGAATCATGCGCCCTAAAATCGTGCGTTTATTGCATCCGATGAAATCATGACAGGTGCACATCGCGCTGACGAGCTAAAAATCATCGTACGAGCGGATTATTGTATACGATTCAAGCAGATCATTTGCGAAAATCGATGTTGCCAATTATTTCACAAAGTATCTCATTGTCGCCGGTGTATTGTCGCATAAATGAATGCGATCGCGCTGTTTAACGAAATTTCGTACGTCCATTCGCAGCTGATGCGAATCATACGTACTGACGGTCATTTTTCACTAGCGCATCTGCATCTCGCATACCGTGACAATCCTGCGAATTTTGACATCATATGTATACGATCCGTATACTGTGCGCACACCTTGTCGCTTATAATATTAAGACGATTTCTCTGCGAATGCTGTCAGCTGCGGATATGTTCGCGATGATCAATCCTCGCGCAATCCGTATGCTGTCGATATTCGAGCGTATTTATTATTCGGTTTGCAGATATTCAGTATAACTGCGAGCGCTGTTGCTTGTATGCGCGAACCTGCAACCTGCGAACAATGTGATATATACAATATCTAACGCTGCACTCACTTGAGTTCTCGTGTTCGTGCCTTGACGAGTTTAGAATACCATTGTTACGGCTAAACATACAAGCGCCGCGATATATTATCAATATACAAAAGTAACACTGCAAAGTTGAACAGCAATGCAAGTGTACGTATGAGCGGAATTTTGTGAGTGCAGTCTCCGTAGAAGATCTGCTGAAGCACAACGCTTCCTCACTTTTATACCTACGTCACCCATCATCTTAGATGGTACCGCCATTGGGTTGTGAACCCGAGACGTAGGTTGAACGACCAGCATGGTAGTAACGACTAGTTCGTTCATGCTGCACATGCGAGTTCTGCGCATGCTGAAAGCTAAAGATGGTTCTTGGTTTGTTTCCAAGATGTATCTTTGCTTTGCCATCTTCGAGTTCAATCATACGAACTCTCGATGACAGGGATGCCTGATGATATGACATAATCATCTGGCGACATGTACAGTCATCGTCGACCGTACTGACGACTGTCATAAATGTATGACGCGACTCGACCTGTACAGTCATGATCGACCATACTGTCGACTGTCATAATAATATATGACATGACCGACTGTCATAATAATATATGACATGACATGACATGACATGGTATGACATGTATGACAGGTATGACACGTATGACATGTATGACACATATGTCATCGGTCATAACCCTGACACGCGGGAAGGGGCTTGACGGTTTCCGGGCAGGCTCCAGTCCTACCCCGCCTGTTGGGTTTGACAGGGAGAATCGACGCGCCCTTCCCCTCTGCCATCGCTGTGGTAGAGAGGGTGAAGGCAAGAAGTACCATGGGTACAAAGAATGCCTCTACAGCGGGAAGAACGCGGCGGGAATGGCCGCGTACAGTACTGTATGCCGGCTGACGGTGAGGGGGCAGACGAGGCCATGCGCACGCTGGCACTTTGCCAAATATTCCAGGTGGCAGCGGACGATGGGTCGGACGCATTCGCCGCGGCGGTTGCGGAATACGGCGGCCCGGCGGTACTCACGGGCGGGGAGTCCGACGACATTGACGTCTCCGCGTACGGTTTCACGGTCGCTGGCTCGAGCAGCGGGGTGCTGTCCGAGTTGGGAGGCTCTCACCGGCCAGGTGCGAGCCATGGAGGAGCGTGTGGGCGTGCATCTCTCACAGGTCTCGCTAGTGGAGGGAGAGGGCGTGATTGGACGTCGCGCTCCGGTTGACGCGCCCTCCGCCAATGCCGTAGCAAGTGGTGTGCCTCAGCAGGTGGTGCCGCCCGCTGGCGGTGCCTCAGCAGGTGGTGCTCTTACTACGGGTGGTTACATGGCCCATGTGCATCCGGCGACGGAAGAATTCCCCGGCGGTATGGAGATGATCCCGGTGCGCCACTATGCACCGGCCATGACGTTGGACCCGTTGATTTCGGTGGTATCCTAACGAGCTCCTTTCAGCCGGCTTGTGATTCATTCGTGGAGCAGCCGGAGGCGATCGGTCATTGCACTCTTGACGAGTTTGTTTCGGACATGGGGGCCGAGGAAATCGAGAATTCAGAATTTCAACAATCATTCGTGGGAACCCTGAGCGGTCGATCGGCAAGCCGCCCACAGCCGACAATATATCAAGGTATGGTTTACTGGAGGTCAACATTAGCATGCAAAATTGCAGATCTAGATCTCGAGATATATGTGTTTTTAGTTGGTGCTTAAGTATGGTTAAGTATGGGAGATCGCGGAACGGTATCGACCATAACTTCGTCATGCCTTAACCACTTGACTCCCCGAAGTGCATAATATGTTTAGTTAGGTTCAGCCAACCTATTTATCGAATAGAAATATTTGAAAAAAATTCTGCTAATGTTGACCTCCAGTAAACCATACCTTGATATTGGGTGCGGTGCTCTGCCCTACGGCCTTCGGCCTAACCTCGCACTGCTCGCGTGCTTCCTCGGACTCTTGGGCATTGGACTCACCGGTGCAGCAGGAGTCGATGGTGCTCCGGAGGGCGGGATGCCCGCTGTCGGTGCTCAGCCGACGGCGGTGCCGCCGTCGGACTACTGGCAGGCGGAGGGGTACTATATTACTCCGCACAACACTCACACGTGGACTTGGCATCTCGGCCCTTCGTACCCACAGGTGGTGGTACCTTACCTCGGGCCATGGGGCACCTTCCTCGGGCCTGATTGGGATGGTGCTCCGCCGTCACCGCCGTGCTCGCCACCACCTTCCGATTATGAGCCGGAGGAGGTGGTGGAGCCCGCTTTGAATGGCAATCAGCAATCGACACTTGCAGGTATTTACGGTGGTGGCGGCTCCGGGATTGACTTAGCGGTTCCACCGCATCGAGCCGGTGATGGGGACATTGCAGACATATTTGCCCGTCCCCTTCCTCCACAGGCTGTATTCTACAACAACCCCTCTTACTACGGGCTGGAACTTCACTCGGACACTGACTCCGGCTATGGGTCGGCCATGGACGAGGTGGATTGAGGACAACACTCTGGTGGTGCTCTGGTGCACCGGCATGGGTGTGGGCTGGTGCACGGATTTTCTTTGACAACAACGGCACCTCTACAATGGGCTTTACTTCTTATGCCGTAGTCTCTTTTATCAGCTTCAATCTTGAAGGTTTCAGTTTGTGATTTGCGCAATTACCTGTGTTTGCTACGGCAGTTCCAAGAGCTTTAGAAACTGTAGTAGTGTGTTTCATTTGGCAGTTTAACCCTGAACAACTTATCAGAATTGCACAGTAGGTGGTGCAGCTAGCGCTGCTTAACTATTTTGCTGTGTGTTGTAGCACTGACTGTCTGTGTTCTAGCACCCTAGACACCATCTCCAGTATGGAGGTGGTGTGCCGAGTTTTGACCAGGCAGCCCTGACAGGCAGGCCCCTGAGTCAGAGTTTCCACACTGAGATCGTGGCTAGGGTACGAGTACGTGTACAATTCGTGTGACCGTTCCGGGTTCAGCAGGTTTAGGTTATTAAGTCGATAGTTCTCAATATTCAGTTTAAGTGCTTATCCGAAAGCGACACTCAACTGCGTTAACTGATATTACTGAATATACCGAACGGGTATATTCCCCTAGTGTCTTCGGAAACAAATGAGTCACCACAAGACGTGGTCGCCAGCCGCATAAAACGCCATGTGGAATGCTGCCTGCTCTTGCAGACAATCATGAATGAGGGGAACAGGCTCTTGTAGATCTGCCGAAATCTGTATAGGCAGCCCTGACCGGGAGTCCCGGTGCAGGCCCCTATGATAGATTCCTAGGTAGCCAACACTGGACTGTGACTGATCCGTAAGCCTGTGCTGTCAGGGTAGAAGTCTTCCAAAAATGTTTACGGCCCGTAAACTGCATTTCTTCTGACCCGCTACTGACCCGCTTTCGGCCAAACGGTCAAGGAAGAAATTGCCCGCCGCAGGCGCTAAATTTTGAAATTAAGTATGGGGATTTGATAAAAAAGTGGCATGAAATGCCTATATTTTTGGCCGAAGCTTGGCCGGCTCATATTTTTGTGCGGCCCGGGGGCGAAAGCACCTCCGGCCCGCTTTCGGCCCGGAGCGAGATTTTGCGGCCCCGGGCCGGCCCGCCACGGTAAGACGTCTACCCTGTGTGCTGTGACATCCAGGTGTCACAGGTAGCTAGGAGGACCGAGACCGTACCGACTTCGAGACCGTTCCGGGGATATCTAGCTTAGGGTTTATTTCTTATGAGAGTCTATCTATATTGAGTTCACTGACTGTCTGATATCTCTGAACTAGGATATTCCAGTAGGTCGTGGACCCATTCCACGCTATTTTCCACAGCTAATTTGGCCATGATTGGCTAAAACAGCCGCTTGGAGAGGTGGCGCGCGACGGCGCGTTTGGGTACGCACGGGAAATTTGAGATGAGCTGTTTGCGGTGAGCATCTTTGAGCCGCAGCTATGGGGATTCGACCTGGACCGGGCCTAGTTGACGCAATGTTCATTTACGGTTTAGTGCTTGCCTTGATCCCGCTTGCTGCCGATTCTTGGGCTGGTGTCTGCAGCACCTTCGACCTCGACGACGTCTTCCAGTGCCCCTCGCTCGCATGGCTTTTTTACCGCTCCTTCCGTGACTGTGCCGTCGCATTTTCCCCGCGGCCTTATCCAAACACGCCCCGGCGTGCCATTTCCCAGCAGGCTTTCAGAGACATGGGTGTTTCCACACGGGCAAGGCGGTCCCTCACGAGGGACTCAGACATTGACGCCTCACTGAGGCTAACTGACCACGTTCGCAACACGCCGACAGCGAGTTCGCCGGCTGTTAAGAGCCCCGACCCTGCTTCCAACACCGACGCCGACGTTGCGACGAGGAAGTACCTGCAGGAGCAGTCCAAGTTGGTGGACGAAGTCTACAACGGGCGGCTACATCGGACGTGGGCCAAGGGTATCCGCGAGGATATCCTTGGCGACAAGAAGCATTATTACTGTACTTCAGCGGTATGGCCGACGCGGGCCTCCTCTCCGACATGGTTGTTCAGCTGCGTACGGAGTTCGAGTCCGCTGGACTCAACCTCGTCTCGTTCGACCTTGACGACCCCCAGGTTCTGGTGGTGAACAAGATGAATGGGCTACTACTATACGACGTGCTTAGCCTCATCATCGAGAAGCACAACAACGCGCACGTCTGGCTGACGGGGATGGGCGGCGGGCGCTGGTGGACATCGTGAAGCGCAGCGTGCCGGTGGCTTTGAGGGAGTCATTTCAGCAGGAGCATACCGCGTTGAGTTATCCCGCAAACGTTGACCCGCAGCCGATCCTGGCTCGGGAACAACGTTTGGTGCGGGATAACAAAGCAGCCGACTGGACCCCCACCGAGGCCACTAGGAAGCTCAGCCTGTACAGCAGGCTTGACCCGGTGTTCTACGCCGCGGTCAAGGTGCGTTACCCCATGGTGGCCGACCTCGCGTCGGTTTCCCTTGTGGCCTTGCTTGCGCTCTTTGGTCGTAGAGATTTACCAGGCATGGGCGCAGACGGACGTCGGGAAGGCCTTCCTGGCCAAGCCCGCGGGTGGTGGCACGTCGGCCCTGCTCACCGGCAGCGAGCACCAGGCGCCGCTGGACATTAAGATCAACGAGGTGACCGCGCTGGTTCAGCAGAGGTACGAGGCGGCTCCGCCGGTGGTGCAGCGGCAGCAGGACCCGCCGCAGCGGCAGCACGGGCAGCGCCGGCGGCAGCAACAGCGCGGGCAGTCGCAGCGGGGCTTCCGCATGGGGGTCCAATCCCCACCGGCAGTGGGCTACGATCGTGATGCTGAGCAGCGGGCGAAACCGCTTTGTACCCGCTGCAAGACATCCGGTAAGGAGCTATACCACTTATGTCGCGACTGCATGCCCTCTTGGCGGTCGCCAACATCCCCCCACCTCAGCCGCGGCGTTCTGCGTCCCCATCGACGAGGAGGATGCGGAGGGCGTACATGCACTCGCCATGTGTGCTGTTTTTCAGGAGGCAGCAGATGGTGGGGCTGAGGCGTTTGCCCGTGCGGCAACGGCGTACGGTCCGCCGGCGGTGCTGTGCGGGGGGGTTTTTGGGGGCATCGACGTGTCGGCCTACGGCTTCTCCGTTGACGCAGCGCCACCGGTAACGGCTACGGCCGGTGACGACATCCTCCAGCGGCTGGACGACCTCGCGGCGGAGGTCAACGCAGCGGTAGAGCCACGGGTGCATTATACTCACGCATCTTTCCCGCCGCCTGGAGGCATTGAGCCGCAAACTTCGGCTCTGGTGTGTGCTGTGTGGCCCCACCGCAACGGGGATCACGCCGGAGGAGCAGGTTCCGACAGGTGGTGCGGCGGCATCGGCATCCGCCGTGCCGGCCCCTGCTATGCCTGTCTCGCAGGGGAAGGGTGTGAAACTCGTGCCACTTCAATCGGCACGGGTGACCGCCACGGCGGCGACGGACGGGGAGTTCGCTGGGTTCGTTCAGACCGTGAACCACGCCGCCATCGGGCAGGTTGATCTCACGGGCTACGACACGGACGACTACGAGGACCTCGCCGACGATAGCTTCATCGTGAAGCCGCGGACTCCGGCCATTTCGGCAAATCATGCGTCGGAGTCCGCAACCCACGCACCTCGGTCTGGTGGTGCTTGCGCAGGCTGGTCTAGTAATGCTTCCCGCACCTATGGTTGCGGCAAGCCACCATGGGGCTTCCCCGCTCACGCGGGTACGTGGGGGATGCCCTTCATCCTCGTCTCCTTCCTTCTCTTGATCTCTGTCATGGGAGTGGGTGCCGCCGCCTTTACGGCGGCCAATGACCACGAGCCTATGCCGGTATCGGGTCAGGCTGCGCCGCAGCCTGTGCTGCGCTGGGGAGGCTTGTGTGTCTACCCGGGCATCGAGGAGCTGAGCCCCGACACTCTGGGCGCGGTGCTTGCATCTCTCGGTGGCTGTGATCCCTCTGCTGTGCCGCCTGACCGCCACCTGCGGGAGTGGTGGAAGCAGGGGGCCCCGGGTTATGTCTTCCAGTATAGCCCTGGCCCACTTCTGCCTGGTGAGCCTCTCGATGGGGCTCCACCGTCTCCGGACTACAGCCCTCCTCCGTCTGACATTGACGAGGACGAGTCTGCTATTGACTAGTTCTGGTTTTGGTTCTGGCAGTGCACCACTTTAGTGGTGGTGTGCTGAGATGTACTTTGACCTCAACATGGTCTTCAATTTGGTTTATGTTTCTACTTTGACACCTTTGAAATCTTCAAGCTGACTTGCGGACACAAAGCCTTTCAGTAGTTTAGCGGCGGGACCCGAGTGCCTGTATATTTCTGCTCTTGTGCCAGCTAGAGGGTTCCGAACTTCCGATTTGTGTATCAGAATAGCACAATTGGATTAGCAGTTAGGACTTGTCACCCTGGCTCCTGCCCTAACATTGTCTTACATTTCTGACTTACCTGTCAATCACCACCCACAATGTTGGGGTGGTGTGCTGAAATCTGTATAGGCAGCCCTGACCGGGAGTCCCGGTCCAGGCCCCTACTATGATAGATTCCTAGGTAGCCAGCACTGGACTGTGACTGATCCGTAAGCCTGTGCTGTGACACATCAAGGTTCATAGAACAGGGGAAATATATATATATATATATATATATGCACTGTCACTGTGATACGGAAAAGGCAGGCGTGCCAGGCTGGTAGAGTCTAAAGTCGGATTAAACTGTAAGATAATCGGGTTTAAGCAGACGGACAGACCGTGACACACGAGCGGAGCCAACAGCAGGCACTGCAAGTGACATCCGAGCAGGCGAGGGGTGACACAGGGCACCACAGACCTCCCCCCTTATGGGGGGTGAAAGTCCGTGTTCCCATGACACCACCTCACCCCGAAGGTGGGAGGTGCACTGCAGGGCCAGCCGGTACTCCCGGGCAGGCGGCTAGGAGAAATGTAATGTTTCCCTAGTCACTAGCTAACTCGTGATGTGTCAATTGAGGGTCTCAATCTAGGGCTTGGGGCTGAGTGCCAATCACCACTCCAGCCCTGGAACGTGCGGCACCCAAACGGGCGAAGAGCGCAGAGCTAGTGTGGCATCATCTGTCTGCGCTAATCTCGCGTGCTCTAGGGGCTTACGCCCATGCATGTGCCGTGGGGATTAGCTACTCCCACGGGGTAGGCTGCTAAATTCACTAAGCAGACTAAAAACGGCGGCGGCGGCGCTCCCAATGATGTGAAGGTCAAGCACCAGCCCATCGTCGAGGATCAACCGATGCCCAAGCGAGGCCAAAGCCCACAACGGAGTGGCACCACCAGAGCGGATGAGCCGAAGGAGGGGGGGCGAGAAGGGCGAAGGTGGAAAATGCGGTGAGTGTGCGCAACGAACGCGCTGCACACAGCAAAGGTGAGGGTTGAGGAATTGGAATGGGAGTGGGCGGTGGTGATAACACCACCACACACCACCACATGACGGCCAAGGGATGCGTCGGGTGAAAGCGGAGAATGCGGAGAGGCGAGGTCGTAGGAGTCAAAGTCCTTGTCGTCGATCAAGCCGAAAACGTCGGAGTCGAGGTTGGTGTCTGGCGAACAAGCTCCACCAGACATCACTAGGTCGCAACCAGGGGCAAGATGTTGTCGATGCAGTCGTAACGATACCAACGCCGAACGTGTAGCGGCCATACGTACACGCTGGAGTGAGGCGGTCATGGCCACAGACTGCAGACCGCAGAATCTGCAAACCCAATGATAGGGTTCCCAAGCGAAAAAATAACTTTACGTAAAATCAACCGAATCCAGCGATGGAAGGGTCAATAGGGGGTAGATTTTCGCGGGGAACACGGCGGTGAGGTCAAAAACGTCGTGCGGAAAGCCAATTTTCCGGCAGCAGAGGTGCTGCTGGCCAGAGCGTCGAAGGCGTAACGTAAAATCCCGTAACGTTTGTCCAGCGGTAAATTGGAGCACACAGGGTGTGCGGCAAAAACGGTGGAAGATGTCGGATAGATGTCGGGAGGCGGCTTAATGTGGTGTCGGCCGGCGCTGTTAGTAAGGCGGTCCGGCACTGATGTCGGGATGTCGGAAGATGTCGAATAGATGTCGGGTAGAGTCGCAGGGCGCGAAGCGAACCAGAGAACAAAAACCAAGCCAACACTGAAGGTGCGTGGGCTATAACCTCATAGAACAAGGGAAATATATATATATATATGCACTGTCACTGTGATACGGAAAAGGCAGGCGTGTCAGGCTGGTAGAGTCTAAAGTCGGATTAAACTGTAAGATAATCGGGTTTAAGCAGACCGCGGACAGACCGTGACACACGAGCGGAGCCAACAGCAGGCACTGCAAGTGACATCCGAGCAGGCGAGGGGTGACACAGGGCACCACAGACCTCCCCCCTTATGGGGGGTGAAAGTCAGTGTTCCCATGAAAGGTGTCACAGGTAGCTCGGACCGAGACCGTACCGACTTCGAGACCGTTCCGCGCGGGGATATCTAGCTTAGGGTTTATTTCTTATGAGAGTCTATCTATATTGAGTTCACTAACTGTCTGACATCTCTGAACTAGGATATTCCAGTAAGATCGTTCCGAAGGCATTGCCCTTCTCATCGACGTAAATGTTTTATTCTTATTCATTACGCCTGCAACACCGCTTGCAGCGTGTCTGGGCTCAACGTGTCAATCGATGGGTAAAGGCAGACCCGCCCACGGCAGCTAACAGGGCCCGCCAACATGTTATAGTCCTCGGTCTCGATTGCGCCGTACAGTAGGGCGCCGCCCCCATGCACATCGCCGCGTCAACACCGTTCCGAGTTCGGTGTCTCCACCTGCCTGACCGATATATATATATATATATATATATCCGACCGCCCGAGAGTCACACTCTCAATGAACGTTATCGACAACTTATTGACAAGTGACGGTTATTTATCCATAAGTGTCGACAATACCGGATATTTCATCGAGAAAGGTCGATATGTCATCCAGAAAGGTCGGTGTTTCATCGAGAAAGGTCGATATTTCATCGATAATACGATAATAAAGGTCAACATTAAACATACGATAATGGCCTTCGGCTTCGCGTGACTCATGACTGAACTCAGATCTCTCGTCTGAACTCGTGAACTCTCGTCTGAAGTGAACTCTGAACTGTGAACATTCCATGCCGCATGCGAGATGGCATGGCATGGCATGCGATGGCATGGCAATGGCATGGCAATGGCATGGCACACGAGACGACAGCTGCAGCTGAAGCTCCCCTTCGCTTGGTGTTTGACGAGAACAGCTACACGAACAACGTATCTCATACTTTGGTCTCGGCATACTTGTAAGCGACAAGGCATGGAATAAACCACCTTACTTCGTTTCTGATTTTAAAGGCACGATGCCTAAAATATGATAGAGTTGGGGATGCACACTACCGTTTCAGCAAAGATATAACGCAGAGCTACTTCTTCAACGTCTCCGCGCTTCGGTGAACACCTTTTTCAGTTGGAGGAAAGCTTTCTCCCGTGCATCACCAAACTGAATTTCACCAACAGTTCAATATCCAATCCTCTTGACTCGACAGTCAGTATGGAGGAGCGAGAACAAGCTCAGGTGTGAGTTCTGTTCCAATTTTATTATTTTCCCAGCACTCCCAGCATGTTCAACATTTGGAAGCAAGTAACGTCCGAGTCGCATTTCGTGGAACTAAGTTGCAATTTGTCGTCCCCCCATTCCAGTCGGTTTAACGACACTAGACGCCTTGCGTATTTTAGATGGCTGCTTTAAGGATTTTGCGCGTGATATCGTCGAAAGGAATGTCCTCTATAAGTTTACCTGTTTATCTCCAGCACTTGTTTTCGCGTGCCAGCTGCCAATTCGACAGTGGTTCCGCTCCGACCAGTCGTCCTGCTTATTATTTTCTTTATTGTTGCTTGTAAATCTTGGGTTCCTTTAGCTTGGTGTAATCGTTGGGCATTCGTGCGCCGCTCCTTGAGTCCTTGAGCGAGATGTGAGAAGCGTGAAATGGGATGAAACCAAAAATGATGATGTCTTGAACTACGTCTTACGAATTGTTACCTCGTGGCCGCCAATCAGGATTTGGTACAGTGGCTGTGGTCAAAACTGCACGCAAAGCATCAGACTGCTGGCGCTGCCTTCGAGGCCATGCAGGTGCGTGGCGTATGAGCATCCAACGACGTGGATTCCTGATCATACCATGCTCGCTTTCCATTTGTTTCAATAAAATATACCGTGCTTGTCCATATGTGCACAGGTAAGCAATGAGAAAAATGCTGTTTCCGCGACAGAGCCCATGTTGCTAAGTTCATATCTAAGGTTGAATTCAAGTTGCCTTTCAGTTGCATAACCGAAGTTCTTGTGGGTGGCGGTGGATCCTGTCGGACCCTTGCCGACTCTGAACCCTGTTGGACTGGGCTCTTCCAGCTGGCAGCTGGCGCTGCATAGCTGCAGGCTATTGACCTGCGGGGCCCTGTTGTTTCGTCAGGATAAACACCAGAAAACCGCTTTTGAGAACACGAAATGGATGTTCGGGCTACCCGATGTACGACCCCTGAGTTTGCTTGCTGCCTGATTCTACCACCTTCGACCTGGCCCCTACAGCCCCTTCTAACTAAGCACTCAACGGAAATACAGACAAACTAATCATCCACATTCTATACCTCGCGTGCAACATGTCCTTCCCACTCTTTGCCCCCACTGGGCTTCGCTCGCCTCGCGTGCCCCTTTCACAGCCTCCTGTCCACCCTACACAGCCCTCGCGCTTCCCCCCACTATGCCAGCCTACTGTTTTTCAATGGGCAACCCCCGCTTCGCGACCCTCTTCCACAGCCTACTGTCCACCATGAGCACCTCTTTATGTTGAGCAGTGCGGGCCAGTGCCTGCGTGTGCCCTGAATGTCCTGCTTGGTGGGACCTGTGCGCAGCAAAGTAAGCACTCCAAGTCTTTCGGGAACTTCATTGAGGTACTCTCGAGGGCCCTCAGCTTCCGCCTTTGATGGAGCCTCCCGCTCCCCGATGCATCGTAATGTGTGAATGCCTTCCAAGGTTCACCCGAGCTGCCGCGCCCTGTTTGTGCATGAAGTGTCTAGCAGCCGGTAAGTGAGGTGTCTGGCTGGAGGGGAGGGCTCATGGGGATCCTGGTGCAGGGGAAACGGCACTACCAGGTACTGTCCCGTTATTGCGAGGTGTGGGAGTGACCCTTAAGGCGGTTTCCTCGCCAAATGAGCGCTTGCGTTGCGGGGAGCAATCCCGCCGAGCCTCTTGCTGCTGGGGGGCTTGATGCAACCGCGAAAGGACGTTTTGGAAAGCACCACCGAAAAGAACCACAAAATCAGATGCACGAGTGTCCCCATGGGAAGAGGTGCATTTGTGCTTAGTATTTGTGCATAGAGTCGCAGCCGCTTATGTAGCATACTTTGTGCTTGGTCCGTGCGAGTCGCAGCCGCTTATGTAGCATACTTTGTGCGAAGTGTGCCTGATCGCTTGCTTCCTCGTTGACGTATCCGGGCGTTCCAAAGGTCGGAGAGTTGCGAGGGAACGCCCTTGTTCCCAAACAGCTGTATTCTTACGTGTCGACGGCGCGTGATAGCTCAGAGCTTTGCACTGGGCGAACGGCTCCAAGCGACTGGTACCTAAGGCTGTGCCGCCGGATGAGAGTTACACTGCGCCGAAGCCGGTGAATACGCTTTCCCGGAATTATCTTAATCCGGAATCGGTAAACCGCACTCAGGAAACAAATGTCAAAATTGGGCCTCCACAGCCAGAAGGCCTGGCAGCTCCCCTCCGTGCGAAGTCCCGCGGTCCGCCGCGAACCTGTGAGGAACTTCTGAGGCCGGCTTGGGGCGGGTGGCAGTCGCCAGGCTCGAGGCGCGAGGAGGTGAAGCTGCTCCACTCGTCCGTGTATCCCTTTCGGCTGCTTGCGGATGAGCAGGTGCTTTCCCCCTGCGCCTGCCCCCTCACTGCCCACGAGCACCCAGTCTTGTGCCGCGCTGTGAGTGCAAATCCATTTGCTGACTCTCGACTTCCAGCAATAGTCCCAAGGCTGCTGTGCCCGGGGCAGTGCCCGGCCGCTTCACCACCCGCACAAAAGGTGCCAATCCGAGAGATGCCGGCCTCTTCGCTCTAGCTGGTAACGCCGACTGGCGCAGTTTGTAGCCCTGAGCCTGCTGCTGCTTTTGCTCGACGGAGTGGGTATTGGGACTCGCCGAGTTCTCTGGGCCTTCGAGGTCACCTGCCTTGCCCCTTCCACGCCTTTAAGTGGGTTTGCCTCTCCCATGCTCCTTTCTGGGGCCCTTCACTGAGCCTCCGCCCCGGTGCTCCACCCTGGGCTGACACCCGGACGTCCAACCTAACTCCCCTTCACTGGGTCCTAGATCGAAGGCTGTGATCCTGAGGCTGAGGGGAGGCGGGTCGGCCCTTGGGAATGCAGTTCCGTATGTATGAAGCGGGGCGGCACAACAACATCCGTGAGCAGATCAGCGCAGAGGAGATGCTGCTCAAAGTGAACGACTTGCGAGACCCCCAGGCAGACCCTGAGTGGACCCTGGAACACACGAAGGACTTTATTGCGAAGTTTGATACTACCCCCTTCCTGCTCTCCGACGGCTGGCTGCAGCTCCTCGACTTCCAGTGCTTCTTCGAGCTCGGCCGTGAGCTTCCACCCTGCCTCCCTGCCACCCTCCGCCCATTTCAAGAGAGTGGGGCGGAAGTGGAGACCACCGAGCGTCCAGCGTAGCAGTGCCTGGGAGTGATGCTCTATCCACGAGACAGGCCTTGATGGGCAAGGCTGGTTATGTTGCTGCCTCGCCACGTGCTCGCTCACTCTCTGAGAGTCAAAATAGAATTTCCTTTCGGGAGGTGCAGCATGCCTTGCAAGTGCAGCGTAGCATAGCACTTCATAGCAAAGATTCTGTCAACGGACACATTTCACGGGCTGTTTTGTGACCCTCTGCACTCGAACGGCCCACCCTCTCGTCACTCTCTGCACCCAAACGATGCATCTCAGAATCCTCTCAGGGCAGAGACCTCAAGGAACGTCGAGAGGCGAAAGAAAATCGATCAATGAAGGGGAAAAGAGTTGGGCAAACTCAATGGTAAGCCTCACAACATGGCAGCTTATCAATCAGACGGAAAGGTGGAGTGTGCTACAACATTTAGCGAGCCTCTCGGACGGTGTGCCTGCTCTGACCTTCAGCAAGCTGTCGTACATGTTTTGGCCTGATCGCCAAAGAAACGCTTTGAGGTGATGGGTCTCCGAGGGGCGGAAACGCAGAGGACCCGACGTGGGCGTGCATGGGCACCATCGCTCGCGTGATTGTTGAAGAGGTGGCCTCCCAGCCCATCAGTTGCAAATCTGGCATTTTTCGTTAGGAGCCTGAAGGACTCCAGATGGCTCTCAATCTGATTTGCACTTGCTTTGACCATGTATAGGTCCCGGTTTTCGTCATCCACCCCACTCACGTGGCCTTGTGACCAAAACATTGCGCGGTCGCCATTGCTAGCCTCTCAGCGCTCGCTGCCGTTGATGTGGACCCGGAGGCTGACGGGCCGGCTTTGCGCTGGGAGTGGCTACCACGGCAGGAGGGGCGCACGGTGCCGGCCGTGAAGGCGAAGACAGCAAAGCAACAGAGCTCGGCTAACGAGCAGGCGGCCAGGAAGCGCCGCACAGCCAACTACGAGCAATTCATCACACGCAAGGTAGGGGGCTATAATGCCAAAAACAAACAAACGTCATGTGGCATGGTCTGCCCTCGTTTTGGGCAACGGGCACTTGGTTGGTATATGCTCTTTCCATCTGAAGGTCCAAGCTGCCCAAGGCTATTGCCTCCTGTGAAGCCGCCCGGATAGCGTACCACCCCAGACTGTGCACTATCGAAACTCCAGGATGGCGTACCTCCCAGACTGTGCACTATATCGAAACTCCAGGATAGCGTACCACCCCAGACTGTGCACTATGAAACTCCAGGATAACGTACCACCCCAGACTGTACTATCGAAACTCCAGGATAAGCATGCCTCCCCAGACTGGCTTGCACCATGAAACTCCAGGATAGCGTACCACCCCAGACTGTACCACGGGGAAACTCCAGGATAGCGTACCACCCCAGACTGTACACTATCGAAACTCCAGGATAGCGTACCACCCCAGACTGTGCACTATCGAAACTCCGGAATGGCGTACCACCCCAGACTGTACTATCGAAACTCCAGGATAGCGTACCACCCCAGACTGTACACTATCGAAACTCCAGGATGGCATTACCACCCCAGGCTGGCACTATCAGAAACTCCAGGATAGCGTACCACCCCAGACTGTGCACCATCGAAACTCCAGGATGGCGTACCACCCAGACTGTACTATCGAAACTCCAGGATAGCGTATACCCCAGACTGTGCACTATCGAAACTCCAGGATAGCGTACCACCCCAGACTGTGCACTATTGAAACTCCAGGGTCTGATGTGTGGCACAGACACGCATCAAGAGGTAGGTTTTTGTGTGCGTTTGGATGCAATCTTCAAGCTTTCCAGATGTGCCGCTGCCAACCATTTGGCTCACTTTGGGAGATGGGCCGCGTTTGCACTTTGGTATACACTTTGGTCTGTGATGGTCCGGCTGACATCAGTTGGCAAGTGGCGCACTGCTTGGTGTGTGCACCCTTAGCTTTGAGCTAATGTTCGAGGCCATCGAAGCTCGAGACCAATAGGAAGTGTACAAATTGCTGCTCGTTTCAACACCGCGGAACTTTCATGTGGTGAGCAGGGCGCTCGATGAGGGGTTGAGGAGGCAGATGATCATGCCGTGAGGGTTGAGGAGGCAGATGATCATGCGGTGAGGGGTTGAGGAGGCAGATGGAGACGCTGATCATGCGGTGAGGGGTTGAGGAGACAGATGATCATGCGGTGAGGGTTGAGGAGGCGGATGGAGACGCTGATCATGCCGTGAGGGTTGAGGAGGCAGATGATCATGCGGTGAGGGGTTGAGGAGGCAGATGGAGACGCTGATCATGCGGTGAGGGGTTGAGAGGCAGATGATCATGCGGTGAGGGTTGAGGAGGCAGATGGAGACGCTGATCATGCGGTGAGGGTTGAGGAGGCAGATGATCATGCGGTGAGGGTTGAGGAGGCAGATGGAGACGCTGATCATGCGGTGAGGGTTGAGGAGACAGATGGAGACGCTGATCATGCGGCTCCGGCTGGAGCTGCAGACGTTGCAGCAGGAGTATGATGCCAAGAACGCCCTTGGTGAGGGCCCCCTCACCTTTCCCCCTCCGAGGTGCCGCCACGCGCCACGCCACTTGCTGTAACACTGCCCACATACCTCTGCGAGGGGAGGCCGTGATAGAGCAGAGAGTGCTGTGCAACAGCAGAGGCTGGCATGGGGAGGATAAAGTTCCCATTGGCTGACTGCTCTCTGCTCGTCCTGGTCATTGGCTGACTGCTCTCTGCGTCCTGGTCATTGGCTGACTGCTCTCTGCTCGTCCTGGTCATTGGCTGACTGCTCTCTGCTCGTCCTGGTCATTGGCTGACTGCTCTCTGCTCGTCCTGGTCATTGGCTGACTGCTCTCTGCTCGTCCTGGTCATTGGCTGACTGCTCTCTGCACGTCCTGGTCATTGGCTGACTGCTCTCTGCACGTCCTGTCATTGGCTGACTGCTCTCTGCACGTCCTGGTCATTGGCTGACTGCTCTCTGCTCGTCCTGGTCATTGGCTGACTGCTCTCTGCCGTCCTGGTCATTGGCTGACTGCTCTCTGCACGTCCTGGTCATTGGCTGACTGCTCTCTGCACGTCCTGGTCGGCATTTGCGCCCTTGCCTCCGCCCTTCTCGAACATGCCGCGGTGATATTCTCTGCGCTCCGCCAGATTTGCTCTTCTCTGCGCTCCGCCAGATTTGCTCTTCGCTGCCTGAAGTCTGGCTGACGGTTGGTGAATGCAGCGGAGCCCTTCACGGAAGTGCTGCTGGACCCCGTCCGAATGCACGTGCACATCCCACCCAAGCCTAGCCTCAAGCTTGGCATGGTGGGCTCCCCCCACCCCTTACCTCTATCCTTGGGCGCTTTCCTCCCTCCCCTTAACCCTTCGTGCCTCCCTGCTTTCCAGCACCTTTAGCATAGCACGTCGCCCATTGGACATCGTGAAGTACTGCACCGCGCGTCACGAGCGCGCCGTGAGCCCATTTGAATTCGGCAGAGCGCACGCGTCACACTTACGCGCCGCTCCTGTTGTGGGCATCATGGCGGGTCCCCGCCTTGCAGTTGGCAGCTATGCGCCCCGGCGATAGTCACCAAGATGGTGGGGGTGTTGGGTGTGGCAAGTTCAAGGCAGGGGGCCGTGTCCTGTCAAACATCTGGTGTCGTCATCAAACCATGACAGCAAGGCATTGGCGAGGCACAAAGGCCACACCTGAAGAGGGGACGGGGCCTGAGCGAGGATGGTTGTGGGTGACAGTGTGCGCTTGACACAAGGCGGACCGGCCGCCTCTCGCTGTCCAATATGCGCCTCGCCATGCTGCAGTTTGGCATCCCCCTGACCTCCAGTGAGACGTTCCTGCTCGGTGCGCCTCTCGCCTCGCCGCTTGGCAGAGCGGTGACACACCTCATCGCAGGCTGCCTCTTGATTCCGAGGGCAGACCCAGCGCAGCAAGCGGCAGCTCGCTTTGTGGCCGACGCTGGCTGGCTGGGGCGGAGAAGTGGAGCGCAGATCAAGGCAACGTAGAGAAGTGAATGGCTTGGGATGGCAGCTCTGTGCCGCAGACAACAGCATTGTGCAAATTGTGGGAGTGCGGGTGTGGTGCGAGGACCTCCACATCGATGTTGCGTGCTCTTTGGGACACTGCGCATGCTCTTGTCTCAGGGCGTGCGCCTCAGGGAGGAGGGGGTATTGGGGTGGTCGCAGGTCGGGCTTGTATGCACTCCACGGAGATCGGCGCCATCAACTGGCTCCAGCTGTTGGACGTACTCGGGGTGGAGGCGCGCCCGGCGAGCGTGGATGAAGAAGACTTCCAATACTCGGATAGATTACAGAAAGTCGAGGTTTACCGGGCGTGCCCCTCCCATGCCTCCCATTCCAGCACTGCCCCGTCATACACGCTTGGCGCTGGAAGCGTAACCAGACGCAGGTGAAGTGTAGCAAAGAGACTGGACGGGCCAGTGTGGATGGAAATCCTGGTCCCAGATGATTTGTGTGGCACGGAGTCTTGAGGGGTTCTTGAGGGGGGGGGAGGGGGGAGACACTTGATGCAGATGATATACGTGGAGCTGCGGAAGTGGGAGATCGAAGCTAAGGACGTGCTACAGGAGTATGAGAAAGGGTGCGCGAAGCATAGTCCACCTAGCACGTGCGTCGAGGCATTTATAAGCATTTCACCACTTGCGCCGCGTGTGGAATGTACAGCATCTGTGTCAACTCCCATGCTTGCCTTATCTGGAAGTGACGGTGCTGCCGCGCCCTTACCGCGGGTTCGCGCTCCTTCGAAGCCTCGGTTTCAGTGCGTAAGTGTCAAGGCTGAGATTGCTGCGAGATGGCCAACGTGTAGGAATTCGAGAGTTTCGTTTTCACAAAAGCGAGCTTAAACTTTCATTATCAAAAGATATACTAGTTCGCGACTCGAAACGCCACAAACATTTGCGCGCCATCATTACTGATTGGGCGATCTTATGTGAAAGTTCGCAAAACAGAGTCCTACGTGTCACTGTCATGTTCATACCGACCGCAGTGACACTCCTGAGTACAGATGAACTCATTACGCACTTCCCGATGGTCATCAGTGATCTGACGGCCACGATTAGTTCAGCAGATCTACAGATCTAGATCTAAGGGTTCCACAGGGTTTCTTTAGGGTTTCTTCAGGTTTGAGCATCCTGACTACTGTAGAAGGTCTAGATAGTCATTCTTTACACCAAACTGATCAGCAGGCACTTGCAGATTCCAATACCCCTTCTAAAGGGTGACTGTCTAGTTGTCCTACTGCCAGTTCTTGGGAATGGTGCCCCTTCAGTCAGCAACATCCAGTTCTTGGGATGGTGCCCCTCCAGCTCCAGTTTATGGGGATGGTGCCCCTTCAGCTCCAGTTTATGGGGATGGTGCCCCCTTCAATCTTCAGTCTTCAGGGTCGGAGTCCTTCAACTTCATGATGCCAAGCCTCTCCCTGTGTGTAAGGAAGGCTGGTAGAGGAAGAGGCTTGGTGAAGACGTCAGCTGTGTTGTCCGCCGAGGCGACGTACATGGCTTCCACAATCTTGGACTTCACCAGCTCTCTGATATACATGTTTCTCACCTCGATGTGCTTGGAGCGGTTATTGTTGACATAGTCAGATGCCAGATGAATGGCCCCCTGATTGTCACAATACATCGGTACTGGGGTGCAAATGTCCACAAGGTCGGTCAGCACGTTAATGATGTACTTGACCTCTCTCGCACCTTCAGACATGGCTATTATCTCAGCCTCGGTGGTCGATAGCGACACACACCTCTGCATGATCGAGGAGAAGATGAGCAAGCTTCCACACAGGTAGACTGCAATGCCAGATGTAGACCTCCTCGTGGTCTTGCAGCCAGCATAGTCAGCATCAGTGTATATGCTCAGTGGTAGTGCTCCACCAGCCAGACCCAGCCCCCTTGGCACAGAAGAGGTTGTCCGCAGTACCAGCTCGTGGCTCACGGTGCCCTTGAGGTACCTGACAACCTGTTTCAGCGCCACAAAATGCTCCGGGCCATAGGACGCACAGAACCGAGAGAGAGCAGATACAGCAGCCATGATATCAGGGCGCGTGCACCTCGCAATCCACTGCAGCTGCCCAAGTAGCCCCCTGAACGGAATGGTGGCATCCTTGCCGTCAGATGGAGCAAGAGAGCACCCTGGAGACATAGGCAGGCTAGCTGGCTTGGCATCCTTAAGCCCATAGGTGTCAATCATCTGGGAGATGTACCCAGACTGAGAGAGATATGCCACTCCAGGGCCCCAGCGCACGCCAATGCCCATCACCAGATCCAGCACACCCAAGTCCTTACAGGTATACTGTGAGTTGAAGGTCGTCACAAAGTTGTCATACCATGATCGACTGTCGGTGGCACAAATGTAGTCATCCACATATGCCAGGATGATGACCGTGATGTCAGAGTCCCGAATGTAGTAGAGGCAAGGCTCCACATCACTGCGCCTCATCCTCTTATCATAACTCATAATGAAGGCATCACTGGTGTCAAACCACTCCTTGCCCGCCTGCTTCAGACCATACACCGCCTTGAGGAGCTTGGCACACGTCCTGCCCTGATACTCCAACCCCCTAGGGAGCCTGACATACAGGTCCTCCCCAGGGGTCGAGTTCAGAAAGGCAGTCTCCACGTCCATGTGGTACACGTCGAGCCCCAGGTTGAGCGCCAGGATGATGACCAGCCTCACCGAAGACAGTTGTGTGCACGGGGCAAAGGTGTCAAAGTAGTCAACACCATATTCCTGCTTGTTACCCCGCACACACACCCTTGCCTTGCGCTTCTGGAGCTGCCTGTGCTTGTCCAGTTTCACCTTCAGCACCAATGACATGTCCAACAGGCGAACACCAGGAGGCACATCCTCCATGTCCATCATCATGAGAGCCTGCTTGACCGTAACCAGGGCCTCAAGCTCGGTCTGAATAGCCTCCATCCACTCATCAGCATCTGGCGCCCCCATAGCTTGTTTGACCCCCTTGGGCTCAGTCACTCCATCTGGCAGTACATCCATCGAGGCCCCAGCACACGACTTCGCCACTGCTGCCAAGCATGTGTGCTCCGGAGGGAAGTGCACTTTTCCCACTGGCAGGTCAATGTGCGTGAAGTTTGTGAGTAACATAACACAGTATGGAACTGAGCTAGCTCCCACAGCTCGTGCGCATATAATGCCAGCCTCCAGTTTCTCACGTCCAGCATCCACCATGACCTCAGTAAACAATGGGTAGTTGACATTGAGGTCACCACCGTGTGCAGCTGAGCGTACAGCAACAATATGCTTGGGCTGGCCATCCAGATAGTCCCGGAGGCTCACCCAGCATGTCACATCCACTGCCTTCACCTTTAGCACCGCCAGGATCTCATCACTGTCATCAGGTAGATAGACCCCAACACCAAGAATACTATCCTCCAGTCCGCTCGGGAGGATGCCATGATATGCTGCATCCAACGTTGTCACCATGAAGTTGGTACTCAGTGGGGCCACTGCAGAGGGATCCCAGGTGGTGACCACCTTGCCTAGCTTGTCCACAGCCTCATGGAACCTGACCATGCCAGACTTGACTATCTTCCCCGACTCAGGATCATACAGTAAGTAGGCTGACGAGACCTCAGAGTGGCCAACATACCTCAGCTGCTTTGCCCGATCACTGAGCTTGTGCTCCCTGCTGTCCGGGTCCACAAAAGCATATGCCAGACAGCCAAATACCCGAAGAAGTGAAAGGTCTTGGTGCTGTCCATACAACTTGTAGTAGGGGGACTTCTTGTGCAGAGGCTTCTGGAATGTCCTGTTCAAAATATACACAGAGTGTCGAACAGCAAGTGGCCACACATCTACACCAAAGCCAGATGTCACAAGCAGTGCCCGAGCCATTGCTTGCACCGTCCTGTGGGACCTCTCCACACGAGCTTGGTTCTCATGAAGGTAGGGCGATCCATGACGTTGCTCAATACCTTGCTCCTTGCAGTATTGCTGTGTCTGCCCAGCAATCATGGTAGAGTCCCAATCAGTGTGCAGCACCATATGATACTTCTCGTCAAGTTTCATGCGGCTCCTGTGCTTCCTCACCTCAACCAGGAACTCCTCAAGGGCTCCCAGGTAGTCTGACTTCTTCTTCAGGAAGTACACGCATATCCACGCTGTACAATCGTCCACAAAGAGAACAAACCATCGGTACCCACCAGCACTGTGTCTGAATGGTCCACACGTGTCAGACCATACTAGCAAGCCAATCTCTTCAGCACACTCCCTGCCCGTAGGCTTCATAGAAGGCCTGATCGCTTTGGTGAGCCTGCAGGAAATACACCTCTCAGGACAGCGCAATACCAAACTCTTGGCATACTGCGCAGTGGTGATACCCATAGGAACCTCCTCGTCCAGCATCTCCTGCATGGTCACGTCACCAATATGTCCAAGCCGAACGTGTGCAAGCATCTTGGCATCAAGCTTCATCACTGTATGTCCATCCTTGTAGATCACCACCACTGGCCACTTGGTCTCCCTGACCCATACTCTGTCTTCCCCACACATCTCCAGGTTGTCCACATTGTAGCATGAATCCAATGGAGCCGAGAATATCTTCTCTCCAGCAGGTTACTCATAGATAATGGCAAACTGAGATGTAAACTGCCACCAACTGGCTGTCTCCCATCTGGGTAATACCAAGAGGAACTTGGTGGAGTGAGGCGCCCGATCAAAGTCACTGAGAGCCTTCTGCAGGCATCTCAGGATGGTGTCATGTTCATAAGGTGGGTTGCCATAGCAAGCTTCACCCGCCCAGTCCCTGCAGAAGCAAGGGTTGTCAGTTGTGCAATAACTGTCCAGGATGTGGTTGTCACTGGAGGCAAACAACTCCAGGGTGAAGGGTCCATGCTCCTCGATGTGCTTCCCAGCTTCCTCAAACTTCCAGTCTGTCTTGTCACGGTCAGAATCATCATGGTATGCTGCACAGGCCATGTAGGTATCCAAAGTGCCAGATATCTGATCTTCATATATGATATACTGGTTGCCAACTCTAGAGAATGAGAACGTCACCCCCCCATTGGATATCTGCCTGGCCCCAAAATCAACACTGAACCCAGCATCCTCAAGCGCCACCACAGACACCAAGTTGAATGGCTGCCCAGGAATACAGTGAGCACCAGTGAACTGCAGTCCAACAGTGCGCCCAGTGGATACATCCAACTTGGCAAATGTGACCGTCCCGCTGCCCTCCGATGAGACAGTACCAGCCTGCACCACACTGAAAGTGGAACTGGAAGTAGCATCAAAGTCATCGCCAAAATCACTCACTGAATTGAAGATGTGCTTGGAGGCGCCACTGTCTAGCATAGCCACCTGACCACCGCACGCAACCAATGGCAGGGCTCTGGTGAACACGTCCGCCGTGTTGGCTGTGGATGCAACATACAGGGCGAGCGGGCTGCCCACAGGATGGCCCCCTCGTAGTTCACATGCATCCTCATCACCAGAGTCACTCCCACCTGCAAGATCAGGTGCATCATAATACCAATCAGAAGAGCAGCAATCCTCAATCCCAGGCTCAGCGCCCGCGGCACAGAGGCGGTTCTTGCGAGGCGGACAGAACAGGCCAGATGCCCAATCATCAGAGGGGATGCCACCCACTCCTTCAAGGGGCTGCCACGAGTGCGCATCATCCTCCTCGTCCGAGTCAGAGGCATCCACCAGATCAGGCATAGTATCCGAAGCATAACCATCATCACCCGAGGCAAAGTTAGAAGCTGAATCCAAAACAGGGATGGAGCAATCAGAGTCATCGTCATGATGATGACAAAACAGTCCAGATGCCCAATCATCAGAGGGGATACCACCCACTCCTTCAAAGGGCTGCCATGAGTGCGCATCATCCTTCTCGTCCGAGTCAGAGGCATCCACCAGATCTGGCACAGTATCTGAAGCATAACCACCATCATCCGAGCCAGAGAGATCGCTGAGATCAGGCACACAGCTGAGTCCAGACAATGTGTGACAAGCCCAGGCATGATGGTCAGCAGCAACCTGCTCAGGTGTTGTGAAACTGACACCAGAGTCACCCAGTGCATACACAGGTTCAGGCAATGGGTGAGAAGAGAAGGTGTGTCGAAAAGCAACCTGCTCAACACCATATACTACATAGGCATCCGGTGTGGTCTTATAAGTAGAATCTCCTCGGTCCGAAGAGACATCACCATGATGAGAAGAACCCCCAGAGTCATAGTCACTGTGGTCTGAATCATCACTACCATCAGACGAGGAGTCAAAGTCCCACTCATCCTCATAGCCATATCCCAGCAAGGTCCAGAAGCTCTCAATCGCCTGCACCGTGTCTCGAGTAACCATACTGAGTAAAGTCACCCATGACTGCAGCTTCTCAAAGGACCCTCGCACCATGACCGGCTCCTTCTCAAGCGGACGCTGCAGTAGACTGAACTGCTCGGCCACAAGGTGCTTTGCACACACCATCTTCTTGTGGCTCACCACTCTGCCATCAGCAGGAAAGTGAGGACTCTCCAGCACTGTCACTGCCCTGTCCAACACTTCCACAGAGCCACTCATGAACATACTATGCACATACTATGCACATACTGGACATCCGAAGTGTACCATGGCTGCCTGGGGGATATCTGATACCCAGGCCCAAGATGTTGCTCCCTTCCTGCCTCCCATAGGGCTTGGGTAGGATCAAGCTTCCTCCCAGGCAGGACTGTGCACAGAGTATCAATGTAGACAAACGAGTCGTACACCGGAGCCACAGGGAAATACTTGTGCTTGTTCAATAAGAACCGATGCTTATTGGGCTGATAGGGGTGTGACTTCTTACCAGGTCTCCTCAATGTAGAGTGCCCGCTCATAGGAGCATCAGACCTCCACCGATAGACCCCACTCATAGGTTGGTCCCTACCCCCCACAGGGAAGGGACCCCCAGAAGATGTAAGTCCATCCAGAACTGCATAGTAGTTGTGCAGGGAGATACCAGATTGAGACTCAATACAGTCTCCCGCAGTATAACCAGAGATAAATTGAGGCATGTCGTCAGAGAAGCAGGTAACTACGCTGTCCAGCTCACAGATTGCATACAGAGCCTCTCCAGAAGCATCCACACCAGGGTCCTTCTGAGTTTCAGTAACAGCAGCCGCACGATTGGGTAGCTTCCCATGCTTCTGGTAGTCCTGGACCCTCTTCATTATCGCGTCCCTCCTCTTGGGATTCTTCTTGAGGTACTCCTCCCGCTTATCCTCGTGAGTCACAAAGCACTCCTTGGACGAGTGCCCAGTCATATGACACACCAGACACGGAACCTTCTTGAGCAACGCAGCACGCTTCTGCTCTTCCTGCTTACGCCGGTCCTCTACAATTCCAGCTCCCGTCTCCGTCGCTGCTGCTGAAGTAGCTATAACGTTGTCGTAGTGGTCACACACCGCATCATTTAGATTCTGGAACGACGGCAGCTCGTCCCCAGAGTACATAGTGCGTACAAAGACATACGCCGGGTTCAAAGAATTCAGCGCCATAGCCACAAAGACTGCCTCCAGGCTGGCAACATGAAATTTCTCACCGCCCGGCAGGAATTTGCTCGTGCACGCATATTCCTCCACCCTGTCGAGAACCTCCCTCGCATTTAGAAAGCCCTGCAGTGGGGGTGCGAGCGTCGCAAACCTCTTCGTGTCATCAAGCAGAGCCTTGACCTGCCTCACAAAGTACGCAGAGCCCGTGCTCCGACGCATTTTAATTAGCTGTCGCCAGGCTGAGACACCGTCCGCTTCAGTGCTGTACGACCGAACAACTGCGTTCGCCGTCTTGGTAGTCACGCTCGACAGAAAGTCATGAAACAACTGATTCGCTGCCACCGAGAACTTCTCGTCCTTCTTGATGTCCTCCAAGTCGCGCGCGTCTGATAAGAACAGCGCCAGCGCCCGATGTCGTAAACACGGTACAATTTTACCCCGGAACTCCAGCCACTTGCTGTCATTTTCTGCGTCCTGACCAGAATAAAGCTGGTCAGACTTGAACCCCTTCAACATATCCGTCAGAAGAGGTAAAGGTACGTCCACAGTACCACTCGCAACTCGAGATTTAACACTGGAACCAGAGATACTGGATTCCGCGGCCTCAGGAGACGCAACAGCATTTCCTGTCCCCGCATTCTGATTCGCCATAGCCGACTGGGGCACCGCTACTGCGTGTGCCAGGACTTGCATCATTTTCATAAGCTCATTTAAACGCGCGTCTTGCTGCGAAAATAGCTGTTGCTGCCTCTCATCGATAAGAGCTGTCAGCGCTGCAGAGTCCTCCCCTACTGAAATTCCATCTTCCGATAGTCCCTCCGAAAGGTCGCCATAGACAGAATCCATAGGCGTTTCTGGCGGGGTCCGCTCTGCAACCTTGGCCTTGTCTTGTTTCTTACTCATTTCCGAAAACGCGCAGCAAAATTTTGCGTGATTCAACCGTAGGTTAACACTTACAATGTAGTAAATGGGCCCAAACCTGTAGGAATTCGAGAGTTTCGTTTTCACAAAAGCGAGCTTAAACTTTCATTATCAAAAGATATACTAGTTCGCGACTCGAAACGCCACAAACATTTGCGCGCCATCATTACTGATTGGGCGATCTTATGTGAAAGTTCGCAAAACAGAGTCCTACGTGTCACTGTCATGTTCATACCGACCGCAGTGACACTCCTGAGTACAGATGAACTCATTACGCACTTCCCGATGGTCATCAGTGATCTGACGGCCACGATTAGTTCAGCAGATCTACAGATCTAGATCTAAGGGTTCCACAGGGTTTCTTTAGGGTTTCTTCAGGGTTCGAGCATCCTGACTACTGTAGATGGTCTAGATAGTCATTCTTTACACCAAACTGATCAGCAGGCACTTGCAGATTCCAATACAACGCACATGCTGCATATTGCGGCGTCTGCAGTTGTGCGGCGATGCGCGTGACTAATATGCGGGGAATTGCCTCACACGTGGGCCTGATTGCATCAAGCTCCTCATTGTAGCGTGGTTAAGCGCCCAAATCAACTTCACGAGCCCCACTCCCCCCACTCCCCCTGACTGCTTCTCAGAACCTCAGAGCTGCCCTGATCATAAGGGGCTGACCGGACACGTGGCTGTATGTGTTGCACTGTAAGGAACTATATCCCTATTTGATTTGGTATTGCGGAGGAACTGTGTGGACCTCGTGTGAGTGTGTTCAAGGTGTGCGGGCACATTGGTGCGCAGCATGGGAGAAACGGGTGACGTGGCCACCATGCTCGTGTTTGAGCCGCAAATGGACGTCAAGGTGCGCCAGCGGTTCCTGTGCTGAGAGGCTGACAGATGACATCACTTCCATCGGATCGTGAAGCCCGCGATGTGCGAACCTTCCACTCGATCTGATGAAGCTGGAGAGGGGCTGGAATACCCTGAAGATCCAGCGGACTGGTCGGGGGTGGAGACAGGCGGTGCGAACCTGCATGCGCCGGTACAGCATGGCCCAGCACGGGCACCCCTTGTTCAACTCCCCATGCGTCAACAAGCTCACGATGTATGTCATGCCTGCATACGAGGCCCTCTTCCGAATTCTCACCACCTTTGACCACGAGCTCCTCGGTGCGCACCAACCTCGCCAAAGTGCAAAGAGCCCCTTCTCAACCGCAAAGTGGGCTCATTGTGCAGGGGCCAGGGCCAGGGGCCAGGGGCGCCCGTGGTTCGCCGGCAGCTGTATTTATGAGGTGCCTTTAGGTCAATCTTCAGCTGTTGCCAGTCACCGTGGCCCTCCAATGATTGCTCTCAAAGTCATTGAGTCATCGGAGTCATCGCGGAGTTCCGACCCGTGGTGCCCCTCTCTGTGAGGGCGAAGCAGGTGGAGGGGCTTGCTCATGCCGACGTGGCCGAGGACGAGATGGCACTGGACCTGTGCCATGCACATCACTTGCATCTCGAGACAGGACTGGAATGGGTCTCCTTCGTCATGTGTTCCTCGCGATTGGCATGGCGGTGGGGGAGCAGGGTGGTAGGGGAGCAGGGCGGCGGCTTGCGTGAGAAGGTTCCATCCAGTGGCCTCACAGTTGCTGGAACAACTTTGGGAACGGGGTGCGGGGTGCCGAGGTGCTTGACAGTTTGTCTGGTTTGCATGTGAGGCAGGCACAGCCACGGAGAAAGATCTGGTGTACGCGTTCAAATGTGCCGGGGTGCAGCCCCCGCGCGCGAGGCGTATGCAGGTTCTCATGGAAACCTTCGCGGCGCCGCCTGCCGAGGGCCTTGCCTCCACCCAGGTGTGCGCCTCTTGCCTGCCCTGCTGCTAACCATGCTGCACCAATTGCCTTTTTGCCCCACTGGCTACGCCGCTGACGTCAGGATGCGACTTGCCTCTTCTTTACCTCCAAGTCCCGCGAGCTGCGCTGGAAGCAAGCCCGCCTGCCCGAGTCAAATGCTCAGCACTGCATGTTGCTGGCTCAGTGCTGCCCACTGCCCGCAGAAACTTGGGACGAGGCAGCTTGGGCAGAAACACTTCCTTCATAAAGAGGTTTCTATGCCAGGAGGTGCCTTGGCAGGGTCAAAGAGGGGTCGGCATATGGAGGAGCTTGTAACCAATGAGGTGCCTTGTCAGGGTTTGAGGGGGGTCTAGCTCGGGGCAGAATGCATCGGATTTCGTTTTGCTGTCTCATTTTTTAAACCAATGCCAAGCCCACGACAGCGTACGCACCAGCAGGGGCAGATGCAGCGGGTGGAGTGGTGTTGGGACAATGCGCAGGCACCGATGATCCACTACGAGGCCCTGATGCGAGCTATCTCGCCATCCCGGGCGGAGCTGTGGCTTGAACGTCAGGAGATGCAGGTGGACTCCGACAATGAGCACTATGACGAGGATCTCGATGCCATCCTCAGCAGCATTTCTGCGAGCGTCTTCCCGAACTATCTCAAGCTGATCAAGTGCTTCCGCGCTCAGGTGCCCTGTTGCACAAGCACACGCTGTCCACAGCCTTCGGCCACCCATCCGCATCCCTCCTTCGTCCGACCTTCGCCTCCTGCCCTTCCCCTGTTCCCTTTCATTCCGCCTGTCACCCCACCCCGTACCCCCTCGTCTTGTCGCCTTTCTCTTGCCTCCTCCGCAGTCCTCCATTCCCTCCGGACTTTTAGCACCGCCCTCATCATCCCACTCGATCTCCTCTACCCTACTCACTCCTCTTGCCTTTCATTGTTCCCCCCTCGACCCCTCTCCTCTGCTCTGGAGCTGATGCAGTCCAGTCTGACTCAATGTACTGCCTGAGGTCTGCTTTCCCCCGCCACCTTCGTTTTCGCGCTCCTTCCTCCTCTCTTCACCTTCCCTCTGTTGCAGAGAGTACAAACGGAGTCCCGAAATAAACGACCAACTTTTTGCAGTGGCAGATCGAATCAGGAATTCAGGGTTTTCGATTGACGGCATGCATTATTCTGAAGTGATGAGTTGTTATTTCTTAGCGCAGTAAGTTTGTGTGTATTTGTATGCTTCTTGGGGAGCATACTGATACCTTCAAATGTCTCAGGCCATATCATATGACACGTACTGAAGGAAGTCTTCAGGGTGCGCATGATTTGGCGCTTTGACGCCTAGGAACGCTCCATCGGGCATCCGCTACACCCCAACTTGGCGTAGGGTACATCGGATTAGCACAGTCGATGCGCAAGAGGCTCGGCATCACAAAGGCATCTAACTTTTTACTTTGGCTCTCAGCGAAACTTCCACAGATTCCGAAATTCAATCGAAAATCGCTTTTTCACAATAGCAGTGATGTGGCGCAAAGCCCTAACCCGTATCCCATCTCAAAATGTAGAGATTCGGCAACTTGATCCCAAGATTTTTGGTACCAACTTGTTACCAACAGTCTTTTGAACAATATACGATGCACTTGCTGACGTGAACTCGTGCAAATACTTCATACATGCATGCTCAAACATGCTGGTGGCTGTCCTCGCAGAACCATGCGGGTCACTGTTTTTTTAGAAACGCGAGTGAAAACGTGAATGTTAATCAAAATCGACGGTACAGATTGACTGACGGTCTTTCGATTTCTGCGACAACGCTCCGTCATCTCGATTTTAGGTCTCGTGAAGAACAGTGCGATTTTGGTGGATAATTTCGGGACTCTGTTTGTACCGAGGAGCCAAACTTGTAATAATGCAGCGGGCAGCAGTGTTCATATCACTTGGATTGAATATGGTGCGGAGACGGTCTATGTAGGATGTGGACCGCACCGGATCTATCGGCCAACAGCAACTGATCGAGGCGTGCAAGGTATTCCTTCCGACACCCCAATGTTGGCAAGCACCCCTCGTCCTGTACAGCACTGCCAAGGCACAAGGATGTGCTGTACGCCGATGCGTTGTTAGTAGCATGCACCGGCGTTCAGACATTCTTGTTCGATTCGGTTTGCAATTTCGCAGGCGTAGACTCTGGGACATCATAGTTATGCCCTTGGAGTGCCTTCCTGCTGCATCGGTGCCTTGGGATAGTGAATGAAACTGGTAAACCAATGCATGATTATGCGGTATAATATATGTTGACAGGTTAAAAGCTGACTCGGCCATGAGAATAGATGTTTTGAAATGATATGGACAAAAGTAGAGGAGGGTGATTTTGCTCTGTGTGGTTTATATATGGAGTGCCAGTGCTTTGACGGCATCCTGGCGCCACTACATGTGACCCTGGGGCACGTGGCATGTATGCTGCAGGCCTGTGGAATGTCAATCGATTATGAGATAACGATTTTCGATGCGCAGTGGGCCATCCATTACTTCCACTCCGATTTCGACAAAGAATTGGTGTATGAATTGCTCCTAGCATTAATTGTGGTAGTTTGTGATCGCAAGCTGCCATTTGCCAACGACATGAGCCAGAGGCCACACCGTCTCTCTTTGACCACAATTCCCCTTCTTACTGAGTAGTTGATGAAAAATGCGTCCACGCCACATTTTACGAGCCTACATAAATTGTTAGTGTTATATGTGATGTTTTTGGCAGAATTGTCTGGGATTTGCTCATGTTTTCATGTAATGTGTACTAGCTGCACAGAGCACGCAGGTGCACGCCTAAGCCATCCAACAGTTTCCAATCAGTCCCATTGGCAAACAAAATCATCCGCGGCCTTGCTTTTTGGTGGGGGGACAAATGTATACAGCGAACAGTTGGAGAAAATCCTCGTTCAGTTCGAAGAGAGCAGTGGCTTCTTGAATGAAAGCTGGTGGGGATGTGAACCAATTTTGAGCCGGGAACAACGAGTCCATGCTTTGTACCATGAAAAATCCAGCCCTCGAGCACAGTTATGAACAGACGCAGCCAATGCAAAATGGAGGCACACTATATATTCGGGTGTATTTGCAACCATGCACGGATCGATAAACGCGTTTTACGAAACAAATTAGGTGTCGGGGGAAAACTGCAGGTATCAGTTCATGAACCAAGCGTGCAGGAGATAGACCGGACGGTTAGGGGCTTGTCACGCGAACCACCACATGACATGTTCATCAGTCCACACTTATCGAATGAGATCAGGATACTCTTTCCATAACCGTGCGACTATCGACATGTGCATTTGCGCACGCACACAACTTTGTGTCAGAGAATGCTGTACAGATCTGTAGAGCAATAGTGGTTCGGTAATTGAGAGGCGAGCTTCTCGTCGAGTCGTGACCCGAAACGACACAGATGAGCTAATTGGGTTGTGTCCGACACTCGTATACTCGCTCAGGTATACGGACTTGTCCATCGCACACATAATGATGTGTTTGTGACTACCATACAGTCGTGTCGTCGACGTCCACTTTCACCACTTGTTGTATACCAGGAGGTACAGACGAAATCGCGTTATAGGCGATGGCAGTATCAATGGACAATGAGACGATTTGAATATGTTGATGTTTCTGGGTCTTATGTTTATGATAGAAATAATTCTGCAGCACAAATACCAATAAAAGGAAGACACCTTCCAGCGAATAAGCCATGCCTCGACCCTTAGACCATTGGCTTTTAACTGATCGCTCGGCTATGATCGTCTCCATATCATAAATGGCATTAGCGTTATCGCGGTGATAAATCAATGACGGGGCGTGCGTTTGATCAGACCCTCGCCAAGGGCTGGCAATCTGGTTTTAACGGGCTGGGATTTCTTTGCGGTTTTCGCAGCACGCTTGCCCATGATAATGATGTTTGGTGCTGAGTTTTAGAAATGAGGAGGGAAATACACTTAAGTATTCGGATGCTCGGATGCTGTGTCGTCGCAGATCCTTTTTCATCCGACAGCTATTACCGTATGATGCATTTCAAACTTGAATTTTGAGCCGCAGCCAAGACCCAACAGACCACAGACCAATCCGGTTAAGGCGATGTAGATGTGGCACAATCGGTTTCAAAACGTGTTATTCGTTTGCTATCAAAACTTGTTATAAACGTGTTATTGCACATCATAACACCTTCGATTGGTGTACCCATTTTCGCGAAATCGATTCGATTTGTAATTAGTGCACACTGAAAACCGTTTCGATTGTGGTTGCTGATCGAACGAAATCGATTCGATTTGTAATTAGTGCACGCTGAAAATCGATTCGATTGCGATTGTCTGAAATCTGTAACCTGTTCGATTCCTAATTGCTGAACTTGCAAATCGATTGTAATTGTGATAATCATATTTATTCGATTAAACATAATTGTCCAAAACAATCGATTCCGACCCTTGATCCGGAGCTAGTTTTGTAATTTTGGAAATCTCATTTTCACCTTTGCCTTGGAGCATTTTCCTTATATGATACGATTGCTGCCGTTTTGCGCACATGAATACATTTGTAGAGGTGAAAATAGGGAACGCGGTAGGTATACGTTTGCCTTCAAGTGGTTAGTAGATGTTATATGTGTTACTAAACGAAACGTGTGTGGGGACGGCGTTTTCCACATTGCTGTAGGTGACGTCAGCGAAGATTGGAAGCCCAAGAAAGTGCATGGAGGCTCGAATGCTCCGCCTCCTACAAAGAGAACTAAGCGCGCCCCGACGGTCAGGGTTGCATGTTTTCTAGCAGAGTCGGATGAAGAGGAAGATGTTGCAGTGCGATGTTGCAGTGACTGTACTTGAGTTAGAGGAACGTGATCGGCTGACACGTTATCTAGAGCTGCTTAATGTGGGACTTAATGTAGACCTGCAAACATGGTGGAGAGAGCATATAAGAGAGTTTCCTCGTTTAGGCAGGATGGCCTTCGGGCGATTTTTAGTTGTGTCTGCAACTAGTGCATGAGTGCAGCGGCCTCTCTCCGAGGTTGGTAGCATGCACTCTGACCTGAGGAAATATTTAACTGAGGGAACCATAGAACATTCTAGTATGGCTTGTACGGAATGCCGTGTAGAGTTCTAAACTTCTAAGTAGTCTGCTTGCACTTCTTACTTGCAAATTGATATATCGATATATCGCATTTTGTACATATCTATCGATTATAAGTGCAATCATGTTCTTATTGATTGATGGGTTTCTTATGCGCGTAGGCAAATGCCGAAAATCCTAATATGCGCGTAGGCAAATGATTTTGTGCTAGGAGGCAAGCACAAGAGCAAGAAAAACGGCTAAGTACAAAAAGCAACTACAACTATAAAAGTACTCAGCACGGAGTACAGTAGGACCGATCAGAATGATGTTGATGTGAGGTGCCTAGCCTGTTGTACGGAGTACTCAGTACAGTTGAGTTATGGAAAGAGTTCATGAATGTATAAGAACTCCAAGTGTAACCAGTTTCGGAGATGAGAACTGAACTGAATAAATTGTAACACAAAAAGTACGAAACCGTAACCGCTGTATATTTGTATTGAAAGCATACATTGAAAGCATACTTGAAGAGAATAACCAAACCGTATTCCGGATAGTGGACCGCCGTAGTATCGAAAACATACCTCGTGCGGTCGTTTAATAGTTAGAATATGATAAGTCCGAAAGTGTAAAGAAGAGAAGAAGCAAGAGTGTAGACTCCCACAAAATGGTAATTAGTCCGATTTTTCCGCGTTGCTTCCTTGATCTTTTGCGCAATTCTGATTGAATGCAACCTTGCCTTGCGAGATTAGCTAGCCTAGCGCGTTCTACGAAATCGGGAATGCCTGTGCTTGTGCTTGCGTTCCGCGGCGTTGGTTGCGTTTGATGGTTCCAGGTCCCCTTGGAGCCGCGTTGGAGTGAAGGAATTCAGCTCGACGACAATCTTTTGGGGTGCGCGCGTTGCCCTTTTCTTAGCACGCATACGCACTCACGGCCTTAGGCCGTAAATTAGCACTCCGCAGGTACCCAAATTACGAATCGTCTCAGATTTTCGGCAATTTCGACCCTTTGCGGCGGAAGCGCGAGATCTGTCAGGGATATGACCGATGACATATGTATCATACATGTCATGTCATGTCATGTCATGTCATGTCATGTCATGTCATGTCATGTCATGCCATGCCATGTCATGTCATGTCATGTCATGTCATGTCATATGTTATAATGACATACAGTCGTCGAGTATCGTCAGTACGGTCGACTATGACATGTACAATCATACTATCTGTCATCCACTCACCATGAGTGACATCTGTCATCGAGAGGCTGATTACAGCATCATGATGATGAAGCAAGACAATTCTTGAAGAACAAACTGTTCTGAAAGGACGCGTCTTCGCTTCAAGCATGAATTGAACACCATGCGGGTATCATATGGCTAATTCGATCAGCCGATATTGTTGTTCACCCAATGCCCTCGGGTTCACAACCCGATAGTGGTAACGCTTGAGAAGCGTGGGGGCATTGGCGTATATGAGAGAGCATTGAGCTCAAGCAGTAGATTCTGGATATCAGACTGCACTCATACCACCAAACTCTTGCGCGTGCTATTGTCGTTCAATAATAGCCGTGCCATACATATCGCTCGCATAGCGAGCCCTGGCATTGCGGTCGCTCTCGTCGACTCTGAATGTCGCATCCTTGGAGCCAAGAGCGTCGCGAGAAACCCTCTTGATTAAATCGACGTCCCAAGATGAATTCTGAACGGCAATGGATCTTGTCCGTTCCGGAACCGTCAAAGCCGCTGCCGGAGATGCAGGCGTGGGTTGGTAACGAGTCCCAACGTCTCGGGAAACGATGGTGTCTAGACGAACTCGGTTGTGTGCCCCCATGGGAGGCGTAGCTTGCGATGACACACTCATGATAAAATTCCTATAGGTGGGAGCGTCGGGGTAAGGTGGCGATGGCGCGGAGAGGAGGATACTCGCGGAAACGAAGATGGCAGAATGCAGCCGCAACCAAAAGCAATGTGTAGTCCCAATAGTAGAAATGTGGAAGTCGTAAAAAAAAACGTTGCGCAAGAAGTCCGCGACAAAGATTGATCAAGTCCCAGTCAAACGAAAAATCCCGTGGACATCCAAAAATCACGTAGGGGCAGCGATAAACACAATCACTCCGTACCGACGCGTGCCTCAACCGCGAGTCCTCATGTCGCAACCATCAATTGGGCCCCCAAACGCCCCACCAAGCGGAGGCGTTCAGCCAATCATGCTACCAAAAGTAGTGGAAGGTGCCTGGCGCACCATAACCTGTTAGATATATGGTTTCAGATATATATTTGGCTATGTTCAGAATGCTTGCTGGAATTGTCACACCGCTCACTTTTGTGACTCTTCCCGTAGTAGTGTTTATGACTGTCACCCGAACCCGAACCCTAACTGTTTATGCCCATATAACGGGTTATCTTATCAGCTTTAATACATTCTGAGAAAACCTTCACTGAGTGAATATATCCCGAGTCCTAGGGGTATATCCAACAGGTTTGGCCCCACTCACTCTTTATTTAGACACTGCGAATTTTAGCCATGTCTGGCTAAACAACGACGCTTGAGATGGAGTGAGGGGCTCCACTAGAGGCGCGGCGGAGCGGTATGGCCTAGCTGATGCCTGGTTGATTGGATTTGCGGGAGGCTTGTGCACGAGGCGGACTTCATTTTCCTCGCTTCGCGTTGGTTGACGTTGGAAATTTTGGTCGGATCCGACACCACTTTCCTTGGCCGCGTCACTCTGCATCCACATGCACGTGGGGAGATTTTTTACGCCACGGCTTTCCCTTGCTTTCCTCGACAACCGCATTACGACTTTTGGCCGCCGCTCCTTCCGCACCTCGTCCCATTTACCCTCACTTCGTCTCTACAGTCTCTTTCACCATGGTTGCGACTAGACTGACCTCAAGTATGGCGTCTCGCCGACGCTCTTTAGCGCTACGATTTTCGACTCCGCTGCTGCCCGTAATTCCGTCACGCCGGCTACGCCGGCACCTGCTGGTGTTCCGGCTGCGAACTCCGCCCAAGCTGTTTTCTTGGCGGGTGTTCGCTCGCTCATCCGTGAGCGGTTCGACGAGAGCGTGGCGAAAAACGTGATCCGGAAATGTTTCCGTGAGAAGCATGACCGATTCACGGGAACGGAGCCCAACGCGCAGGTGCTTCTCTCCAAGTTGGTGCCTGCTCTCCAGGAGGCGTTCGAGGCGCAGGATGCTTTGTTTGCGCCGATGTTCGACTTGGAGGACTCCACGTTGGCCGTACGTCCCGAGGCCAACAAACTTCTTTTTTCAACGCTCGAGCTCATCGTGTGTCCCGCCTCTCCAGCGGGTGACTGGCTCGAGGCCTCTGCGACGTTGCACCCGCTGGACGGCAAGCGAGCCCTTCTGGAGCTCGCACGGCGTCTGCTGGACTCCGGTGCACCCTTCCAGGGGACATCGGACCTCCTTGGCGTCCGCTTGAAGGCCCACACCGACCCGTCCGAGTCCATCACGGACTTCAACGCGGCCTTACGGTCTGCCAAGAGGCGCAACACTCTCGACGATGACGAGGTGAAGGAGCTGTTCCTCGCGGCGCTGGACCCAGGATTCTACGCGCCGGCGGTGTCGCGACTCTTCACACACCAGCAGCGGGCGGCCGTGGACCTCCTCACCATTCAGCAATGGGTCCTCGAGTGCTACGCCCGACACGTTGCGGCCGGTACGCACACTGCCTCATTCACCCTATCCGCGGCGGCCGTGGCCACTGACGGCGACACCTCGCAGCTGTCCGACCTCACGGCCATCATCCTCGACGTGAAGCGGCAGCTGAAGGTCCTCACGGACAAGGTCAACGGGCGGGGTTTTACCCCGCGAGCGGACAAGAACAAAATCGGCAACGGGGGAGGCGGCTCCGGTGTTCGTTTTGCGGCAGGTGACCTCCCGACGGGGGGAAACTGGCCGCAGTCGCAGGTGAGGAAGCGCGTTGCTTTCCACAAGGGCAGCGGTGACTTCATCCCGTTCTGCCAGAATTCGACGTGCAAGAAAGACGAAGCCCGCCACTGGCACCGCGACTGCCCGAACGGCGGGAAGCACGGCGCTGGGGGAGGCTTCCACAGCTTCTCCCTCGGTGACATCGAGAACGACTTACTGGCGGAGCAGTTTCAGACGGCCATGGACGAGCACGACGGCGAGCGGTTCGATGCGCTCTGCCTTCTAGCGGGAGGTAAGCCGGAGATGCTCGACGGCGTTTCGGCGTGTGGCTTCGGGCTCGAACCGGAGCGGGAGGACGGTGCGTTGCAGGACTTCCTGCCCTACTGCCAGCCTGCCACCCACATGGGGGGCTTCACAGTGGGTGGTGTGGCAGAGGGCATCGCGGCTGCCGCTTGCACGCATGTCCGCGAGGACGCACCGCCGGCGCCACCGCCGACGGCAATCACGCATGTTTACCCGGACGAGTCGGAGGCGCCCGACGTCGGTGACATGATGCCGGTGGACCCCATGCACGCGCACGAGCCTGACCTCTGCTTTGCGGACCGGATCGCGCGGATGGGGGGACTCTCGATCACGGCTGAGGGCAAGGACTTGGCGATGCGGTACATGCACGCCGAGTCGGAGACCGACTCTTGCGACGGCGACGCGGACGGGTCTGCAGCTGGGTATGACCCTATTGACGGTGAGGATGCGGTCCCGCAGCCTCTAGCATCTCGTCGGGGATGCGGTGCGCCGCCTTGGGGGTTTGGCCGCTCTTCGGCAGTTGCGGTGATGGTGTGTGCGTTCTTCTGTGTTTGCGCCACCGCGGCGCCAATCTCGGCTGCCACTCTTGGCGAGGCATGTGCACCGGACCACACCGGCCTGGAGGTCGGTGGTGCTGCCGAGGCAACCACCAGCGAGCCTGCATTCACTTCTGCGGCACCGGCTGCTATTCCGCCGCGCCGGCACGGCCGGCACCGTGCTCGGCAGGGGCTTCACAATGCGCCGATCGGGCTTTATATCCCGGTACACCCGCCCCCTCCACCGCTGTATTGGGATGCCCCACCGTCACCGGACTACTCACCGGGCCCGACTACTGACGAGGAGGACGGGGAAGATCCCTCGCACGACGATCGAGACCTTTCAGATTTCTTCTGTGGCTCTACGAATGATTCAATCACGGCATCGACAACTTCAATTCACGGCACCATGGCTGTGCTGCGGGCTGGCACAGCAGTGCCACCGCCAACTAGTGGCTAGCAAGTTAATCATGCCGCTCCTGCACAGTGAAATTGACAGTAGCTGTATGTGCAGAGGGGTCCGATCGCGGGCCGGATTTCAGAAATGCAACTCTTGACTGGGAACAACCCTGCCATAAAGGACAGGCCTTCCCTTAGAACTCAATTTCCACCGCTCTAGATGGTGTTTGTTCACAGGTTTCAACTTCGGCTGGCCGGTCACCACACTAGGTAGTGTGCTGGAATTGTCACACCGCTCACTTTTGTGACTCTTCCCGTAGTAGTGTTTATGACTGTCACCCGAACCCGAACCCTAACTGTGTTATGCCCATATAACGGGTTATCTTATCAGCTTTAATACATTCTGAGAAAACCTATCACTGAGTGAATATATCCCGAGTCCTAGGGGTATATCCAACAATGCTTTCACTTTCGGTAATTCTCTAAGTGTAAATAAACATATCGAAACCTCGGCTTAAGCCGGAAACCCTAAACCTGTGACACCCGTACTGTACTGAGTACTAGTACAGATATATAGGAAGTGACACACGGTGTGTCACATCCAGCAAGGACAAGCTTCCCGTGCCAGTTTCCGCCGTTTCCAAAAGTGTTTATTTTCTGTTTAGTTACGGCGGTTTCTGATACGGTATCATGTTCAGTAGTGGCCACCGTCCGAAATGGTACTTGCAGGAATAATGTGCCATGACAGTACCACGTGTCCTCAACAGTATTAAACGTGATCGGTACGGGCATGCTTCGTCATCACCTGATCCCTAACCCATCCTACAATATGTTTGCACCTAACCCAATGCGAAGGGAAAGGTGCAGCAGTTTGATATTGAACAGCTTTATTGGTTGACCGCTTCTGCTGAGCGACCAGTATCACTAATATTCTATGATGGATGTGATGTTTTCGATACCGTGTGTCTTCAATCTACGGTTATCCATGCACCGATAATTCTTGTAGGCATATCATATTTTTGCTAGTTTTGCCACTATGACCTTCTACTTTCGATGCAACATCTCTAGTACTCCACATCCTTCTCACACTCTTAAGGTTGTGTATTCTCTATGGTAAAAAATGTTGCATATTTTCGACTCAGATTGCAAATGCAAACATTCCACATATCGTTGAATTCATATCTCAATATCAAAGGTGATTGAAATTCCGTGGTACCCCAACAGAGACCCAAAATCACAGAACTCAAATTAATCATCCGCACTGGGGTCTCATAATCGTTGCATCATCAGATATTCTATTTAAACCACATTTCAAAATACCCGAACGAACAAATGAGACACAATTCTTGCGGCATTTTCGACGAAGTGCAAGGACACATTCCTATGCCACTTCCTAGATATACTTGGTTGCAGTAGACTCAATACGGTCAGAGGAGGATGCTTTTGCGCGCGATGACCTCTCTGACTTCCTTTTTTTAATAAATAAAGCTGGTGCAAAAAGCCGAAGGGAAGTGGATATTGTGGAGCTAGCAAACCTTCCGACAGAGGAGTGGATCAAACCATACGATGCTGGCTTCGACGACTTTGAAGAGACGTGTGGAAGACAGAAAGTGCACCAAACAGTGCTTTTGGACTCCAGATGATATCATGCACGCTTCTGCCTCATGTGCTTCCTCTTGACAAAACATCCCTGATAGCCGCTTTACATCCCGAAAAGAATTTTTCATGGCACAAGCTGAATGTATTGTGTACCTTCATCATTCCATCAGGGCCTTAAGAGACTGATTGACGCGTTGTCGAGAACACACTGATTGCAGCAGCGGCAGGTATTGGATAAGGGCTTTCAAAGAAACTTTTGGGATTATCGTCAACGGCCGGGAAGTTTGGGGTTGGCAAGTCTCGGGCGTCTCGTCTGCGGCTTGTCCTGACTGACTGACTTGTCTTCCAACCAGAATTTTACTGCACGCAACATCTTCCGATCAGCCGAGGGAAGCCCAAATCTTCAGTCGGACTATTTCAAGGCTTCCTAATCTATTTCAATCTCAACAGCCTCTGGTGCAGTTTCCTTCATTGCTGTCCCTTCTTGAAAACGCCCTTCATCTATTGCTGTCGATATTTCCTCTACGCGAGTTATGAGCGCAACAGGTTCCAAAATGCCAAACAAGACCTGTCTGTAGAGCGTTCCTTTACACTTGTAGTGAATCTGAATCATATTCAACTTAATTTCTCCATGATCTTTGGAATTTATCTTGAACTCTTGGGGAGGATCCGTGAATCCCTGCACAGAGCCGAAGGGAATTACTGAAATCTTTGTGCGATCGGACTTTTTCCCCATTTCAGGGATACACGCAATCTCCACCGCTGTTTTGGTGATTCCCACTCGAAGCCGGGGCGATTCATATCGGCTTGCATAGTGCGATTCTGTTTCACCTTGGAGAATGGGAACACGACCCCGCAGGCAGGGCGGTGCGCTATCCAAAACGCACCAACAAAGGCAACAGAACAAAGGAAACTCCTCATCGCAGCAGGGGAAAAAACAACATGTGCTTTGACACCGTTCCCACGCTTCCCTATCATCCTTGGCCATGTGATAGCGGATAATTCCTTCCTGGTCGAATGCATACTCTGTGACCCATCTTTCCTTGATTCGTGTTTCCAAGTCAGACACACGAATGTCCAGATCTGTTAAAAGAGCTGTTCCGTTTGCCTTTTTGCCATGTAAGACGTCATACTCCTTCTGAGCTTTCTCCTTATTTTGTGCGCACTGGACGAGGTTCTTAGTGTCTGGTCTACGCTGACCAGGAGGCATAATTCCTGTCTCTCAGCTAAGTAAGGATGTTTATCAATGATCTATTGATCTTGATGTATTGAACGTGAACCAAGATGAAGAGGAAGACTGAAGACTGAAGAAACTAAGATCCGAAAGGATCTGCCCCTCAGGCCCGTTGAGGTTGTATAGTTTAGGATCTGCCCCTCAGGCCCGTTGTATAGTTTAGGATCTGCCCCTCAGGCCCGTTATAGTTTAGGATCTGCCCCTCAGGCCCGTTGTATAGTTTAGGATCTGCCCCTCAGGCCCGTTTGCAAAAAAAAATAATTAAGGATCTGCCCCAAAAATTTCCCCCTCAAAATTTTGCTCTCAAAATGGGTTAGGCGCGCCACGCGCGGATATGGCGCGCCGGCGAGTCCAAAGCTCATCCTTGCCTGAGACCTACAGGCCTAGCGGAGATCTCAAAATTGAGATCGACCAAGCCAGGAAGCCTATTATTCTTATTGGTAATTATAAATGCATTCTTTGAAGCCTATTATTCTGTGTTCCTGTCAAGGACGCAAATGAGAAGCGCGCGCGCGGACGGATTTGCCGCCGGCGCTACTTTTGACTGACCCTGCGCCGCGTCAGCGGTTGGGCGGTTGGAAAAAAATTGCCGCCCCGCCAGGGGCTGGGCGCCTGGCGTGTGGGCAAGAAAATACGCCCCGTCAGCAGTTCGCTGGAAACTCCGACTTGCATCCTTGATTCCTGTCCCTTTTCGATTTTGATTTTCAAATCAAATGTGAAATGTGACCGAAATTCAAATTGATTCCGAGATAATAAATTAATAATGAGACGATGAAGGTAATAAATAAATAATACTTTTATTGAGTGTTTGAGTATTTATAGAGATTTAGAGTTAGACGTATGTGGTATCGTACGGTAGAGATTGAGAGAAAAACAAACCTACGGTCTCAGATCCTACCCCTAGCCTGTATAAACGTATAAACAAAGTACGCCTAGACCGGACCCTTTAGGATAAACACAAGAAGAAAACAAAAAGTTATTACGCGGATCGATGTGATGCGATGTGGATCGTGTAAAACAAAAACTGCGATGACCGATGCGATGTGCGGATGAGCGATGACATCCCCGAATCCCCAGTGCCATGCCAGTCTCTCGAGTCCTGGTCTCGAGTCTGCAGCGAGCACGGTCAGGCAGCGGCGCGGCGTATGAAAATTGAAATCGAAATCCAAATCCGAAATCGGAGACATCGGCAGCGGGCAGCGGCATGTGATATCGGCATCGCATCCAAGCACGAGGGCGCGGACAATTTTAGCTTAAATTGTTGGCATTGACTTCGGGCTCCGATAATTGAAAAAGCTTCGAAGAGCAGCACGGGCAAAACTCAACAGAGTAAAACCTTTCCTGTAGTTGACTTTGCATCAGACAATTAACTCGAAAACTGGTATATATATATTCACGCCTTGATATTCATTACTGCTTTCCAGAGCAGGTAAAACTTCAGTGTCACAACGTGACCTTGTCGAAGCGGCCGGCTACAATGGCGCGTGGTGCCTCAAGCCTCGCTCTTGTTTTCGCACTCCTCGCAGTATCCCAATGCACAGCTCAGACAGAACAGGTACGAACCTGTCGGCAGGGCCTCACAGCTATGCTTTCAACACAGTCTGATGAAACTCAGTTTAGGATTCCCTTGCAGATAATAAGCGTCCTTGACATCTTGTCCTTCACTGGACGTCTCCCAAAAAAACTTGTGGTCTTTATTACCTCACTGAGGGTACCTGCTAGGCATCGGTTAGAAGCTGATAAGTTTGTCCCTAGAGCGCTAGATAGTATTCCAGAAAGTCGGAGGCGTGACTCTGGGCCTTCTTGGGATGCTACTGGTTTTGAATTTTGGGGTTTTATTTTTAGTTCCTAGTTTCCACATACATGCGTGAACAACCCACGCTTTTTGTTGACAAGTAACATCTTTTTCAAGTATTTGGAATCTCGCCGTCACCCCCCCTTGTCTTTCCTGGGTTGTTCGAGCTTCAAGGCTCCCGTGCCGAATACGTTCCTTGGTCAACACACCCCTACACCACTCTTCCGAAAACTTTCGTTGGGTCGTTCCTTGTTTCGGATGAGGAACTGGTTGTCGTAACTTACGTGTATCGATATTCTTCTTTCATCTTTGCCTGGTGTCTTAAACTTTGTATCGATGTCCGGCCTCTACAGCGGAGAATGTCTGTTTGATACTTGGCCTTCTGTCATTTTTTAAGCTTACCTGATTCGGTCACCCTTCTGGGTGGCACACCACGCGATAGCGTGCTTGTCCAATGTGGAATTTTGAGGAGAGGGTCTTCTTTGGTGGTCTGCAGCCCATCGAGTGGTGTAACGACGCTTCTTCCATTACCTCCACGGGCGTCAAGACAACCAGCTCTACTTTAAGGTTTGTTGACCAAATTTTTTTCAGAGCTCCTTACCTGCGTGATCCTGACGTAATATCACTCACTCGAGACTGGATCTCGAATAAACTTCACTGGGCTTGTGCGCACTGTGCTGGCAGCTGCACTAAGGGGGATGCAAAGACCGTGTTGCACCGAGACTTAGGCGCCCCAAGTTGGCTCAATTCTTCTACCCGCGCAAATATTTGCCCGCCCTCACTCGGGAGGGATGTGCACGTCTGTCGGCACACAGGACCACGCTCGGGGAGGAGGTCTGCATGAACCTCTGTGTCAAGAAGATGGATTCCAGTATTGTTGGTGCCACACCGTACCCAGTCATGGTCCGCGAAGTAACAGTAGAAGTGTCCGGCGAATACCCATATGACGGGCAGGCCGACTCTCCCTTCATGTACCCTTTCGACGAAATAAGCTTTCCGCCAAGTGGAACTTATGTTATTGGAGAGAACCCTGACGACAACCCTTCCGATCCTTTCGAGGAGCAGTACTGCTTCTCCCCCCAGGAGGGTGAGGAGTGCGTTTACACTGCCTGCTTTGAGGGTTACTACCTGACGGACGTCACCACCGCGCGCTGCTACAAGATTGCTGTGTACAACAAGGTGTTGTACTTCGACGAGGACAGCACAGACCTTGCAAGCTCCGAGGGCGTGTCTAACATGGTGCGCCCCTTGTGTATGCTCACCCCATTTCTTACACGGTGGACATGGGCTTTTTAACGCTGTATTTGTCCTATTTGCTGTGGGTCCTGCCTTTAACCTTTAAATCGCTGACTTCTAGAGGTAATACTGTTTTTGCTGCGCAGGTGAAGCCAGAGAACGGTATGTTCATGTCCGCGTGGGTGTACCCGTCCTGCAAAGCGGTGAGTGAAATGGGCCCCAGGGCCTGAGTTCGTGCTTGTGCTTCGTATTATCGGCGGTCCGTGATCTGGATTGTCGGCCAACTCCCACTGACCCCCGTGGCTCGTGTTGGGTTTTGGCAGAAGTCTAACCTGAACATGACAATTATGGCTTTCAAATCCGAGCGCGCCCCCGATCCCAATAACCCTGACCCCTATGGCCCTGGCGACACTGGCTTGGATATCCGTAACTCCATCAACTACAACCCTGATACTCAAACGTTTTTCTACTACGATTGCTACAACGGTGAAGCGATTAGTAAGCCCGAGTACTGCTGCGACAAGTGGCACTATGTGGGGGTGTCCATCGGGGAGGACGGCTACGGTACTCTATACGTTGACGGCGTGGCACCCATGTATGTGACGGAGCACAAGCGCGACCTCATCAAGTTCTCGAAGGTGCCGTTCTACACCAAGTCTCGTCCTGATACCGGCCAGGACGAGTCCAACGATGGGCAGTTCTTGATCGGCGAGAATTTCACCGGCTACATCGATGAGATCGGAGTGTGGGACACCAACAAGACAGACGCCGAGTACGAGCAACTGCGCTACAAGCGCACCCTCACGGACGCCGACGGTGCTCAGCGCCGGTTCGACATGTCCACCAACGTGCCCAAGCTGACGCACGTCACAGTAGTGGACATGCCGATCCCAACCATTGTGCCTTGTGTGCTTGGAATGGAGCACAACGTTGGCCCCGTCGATGGTGACTGCACCACCCAGGTGTACGGTTGGAACTTCTGTGATTCTACGTTGCTTAAGTGCGGCTTTGGGGATATTGAAGTGATGGCCACTTTCGGTGGTTCTGGTGGCACCTCAGCTGGTGTGAATTCGGGAACCTCGTATGGCATCCTCACCTGCGATACCCCCGGCCATGTATCCCCCCGCTTCGTGGATGTGACCGCCTCCAACGATGGCAGGAACTTCACGAACACCGAGACGGCTGGCAAGACTGTGAGGCATCTTTTCTTGGAGTCTTCTCTATATGTGACTGGCGAGGGTAACGGCGGTGCCCAGGCTGATAGCGTGTGTCTCGATCTGCCCACCAAGGCTGTCACTTTCGGGGCTTGGGTTTGTCCCAAATGTGGACCCCCCGTCCCCCCTCCCCTCCGTCGCCCTCACCTCCTCCCTCTCCCAGCCCTCCTCCTTCTCCTTCACCACCTCCTCCCTCTCCACCTCCCCCTCTTATTAATGACGAGGGTAACGACGGGACTGGCGCTGGTACGGGACGATAGACTTGAACACAGATATCCGCAGCTACGGTTATCAGCAAATCGAGAGATGCATCTCAGAGTGCTCTTGGTAGCAGTATTTCATTTGCTGTGGAAGAAGAATATTTAAAGGTTGGGAGTGGGACACCCCGGCAGTAGTTGTCAATCTTTTTGTGGGCGATACGCGATACTGCTTAAACATCCTGTGTAATATTTGACTAGCTCTAAACTGTAACTAAGTAGCACAAATGATTGAATTCGATCTTTCCAAATCTACGTGTATCTTCATACTTGGAAGAGCTGTGAGTAACTGTTAGCAGAAATCTATGGTATGTTACCAGATTTTAGTAGCCCTGACCTAAGTGAGGAAGCAGCCTGTGTTGTGCAGGGGTCCGTGAATCAAGACGGCCCCTGAAGTAAGACCCACAGTGTTAAGCGCTGGGAATAGGGGGGTTTAGGAGTGATTTTTGCAGAAACCCCAATTTATACTCCGATTAATGGTAACGGTGATCTCGCGATTTATATACTTCGGATCTTCTTGAGTATACGAATGCAGTGATATCCTACATCTCGGCAAAAAAATATAAACTAGGCTTGGTCGATCTCAATTTTGAGATCTCTGCTAGGCCTGTAGACCATCTGAAACGATCGTCTCATCATTCGTTTATATTTTGTATTTGTACAAAGAATACAATCTCGGTGCAGTGAAAGAACACAACATTCAGTGGCATGCGTGGATGACTTACTTACCTGTGTCATACGCGCCTCACCGTATTGATGCGTTGGCACCCGAGACCCCTGTCGAGGAAAGGAGTTTACCCTTCGTGGGAGCACACAGTGCAGTTGTATTGTGTAATAATGTGTCACTGACACAGTGACACCTTATACTGCATGATAACGTGTAGTAGAAGCATCTGATAGGTATATGGGACTTGGCCATGCTGACTAGGATAAACTCACGAAGTTGAGTGAATAAGTAATGGCCAAGGCCAAAGAAACAGTTGAGTTTTCTAGAGTTAATACTGCAATGGCAGATGATGTAAAAATACCCTAATTCTTATTGCAAGCATCTGTAGTAAGTCTAGACATAGCAGTTCCTATGTCTAAAGAGCTGACCTAGCAGTACCTAGGCAGTTAGTCAAATATGCAATTCCAATGCGCGTCAACTGTTGCGTTAGTAAAAAGAAGGCGGAGCAAGCGACTACGTAGTCTGTTCGAAGCCAAACGCGATATATAGTGCAATTCGGTGCACGTGCAGGGTCAAACATGTTTTCAGAGGGCTTGAAAAAAAATGCTTTGAAGCACGCCGCCAATTGTGCCACGTAGGACGAGTGAGCGTCTGCGGAGCTCCGTGGGGCCAGTCACCTGTTTTCGCGCGGAACGGAGGACGATTTTAGCACTAACAACTCATTCTTAAATCTCGATTTTACCGGTAGTCATGGGTGCCATGTGTCGATCGTCCTTTTAAATAAACTTACAAAATTCGTAGATGTCAACACCCCCCCCGCGACGTCGATATCAATAGTATAGCATGGTTGCTGCACGCGACTACGACAATGGTCGGAGGATATGGGTAAGCGATTTTTTGTACGAGGTTGATTTTGATGCATGGATATACAATACCTCATAGGTCGACGAAGATCCTGCGCGAGCCGATACCCCTGGGTGCGGAACCGACAAAGCCGTAATAATGATGTTACATTTACGCTGATAAAGGAAACCATGTCCTATGAACGTCGCAGTTTTGCTAAGCAAGCTAATGAATCATTCAGGTTCTTCAGGCTGATTGCGCGAATTCGGTGTTCGTAGGCCTCAAGTAACTGCACAACAAACACGGACTTCCAAGCAAGTGAGCCACCGTAAGTATGGACACGAAAATCGTTCCCCGGAAAATACTGAAGAAAATACACTTTTAACCCAATAAATTCGAAACGAGTACTCAAATGAAGACACTCGCGCCGTATATCAAAATGTCGCGAGGAAACATGTACATGCATTCCTATATATATTTTACTTACCCGAGAATCGGTGCCGGTGCGCTTGAGGGGCAGGTCGTCTTATTTCACTCCACGAGCACGAATTCTGATGAAGGGTGGTTCGACTCTAGGTTGATCCAAGAGAACAGTCTTGTCGCAAAAGAAAGTGTCCTTGCCAGAATGCCTGACCAGCTGCTGTGGATTGTCGCTATGGTGATGAAATATGGACGTGAATCCGGTCGGAAGCAGTCAAACACCACCACCGTATGAAGCACGCGCATATCGGATATGTCCTTGGTGCGGTCGGATAAATAGAGCTCCCTTTCCCCGTTGAAGGTCGCTCGGTGCTGTGGGGAACGGGAAAGGACTTCGTGACAGCGCTCCTCTCCCCGCAGCGGTTTACGAGGTCTTCTCGTTGCTCAAATATCCGGACCCGAGCAACTTTTCTACCTATACGCATATGATCAATTTTGTTCCTTATTCCTAGGACGAGCACATACTTGTCGACGGGGCGACTCGTACTGCTGAGATTGACAAGTCAGGACCCCCCGACGTTTACTTCCTTAAGTGTGTATGCAGTGGTCTCGTCGTCTCTGACTGGAAAGTTGAAATTCGAGGCGAGCACATCATACCGTTCCCGCACACGAATCGGCGAGGCATGGGAAACTGTGAAGATGGGAAAGCTGTGGGAGAATAACAGAAAGTAAACAGGGTCGTTGTGATCTTGGAGACCGCACATAATTCTGATCGAGCCTTAAAAACGGCTGTGTAATTATTTGGGAATAGAAAAGTGGTCGCTCGGGAATACTTTTCATTTTGCATTCTGGGGAATACTTTGATGTGCATGTGACACACGATCGGATGATATTTTCCGAAGAAAGAATTATATTTTTCAGAGACACTAGAATTTTTCAGACACTGACCAGCACCATCACCATTATACCACACGGCAGCCACATCCGATCGACACGCAAAATTTAAACGATTGCATTCAGATTTCAGAATCTAAGAATGCGATCCAACGAGGAGTACTTGTCACCGGACCGATCGAACGTAAAGTGCGCGTGGCACGGTGTCACTTCTGCAAGGTTTTAGGTTAAAAAGCGCTCTTAGCGAAAACGAAGCGCTGGACGCTCAACTGCACGTATACCCCACGCACGGTTACTTGAGTTACATCAAGTGAACAAAATTTCCCACGTTCGTAACGGACGAATATGTATTCCTAACACGAAATCCTATTTTGTGAGCTCTTGATTGAGCCCGTCAGCAGCCGCATCAGCTCAGTTTGCAGTGCCGCCTGCAAGCTAAGCTGGTATGGCTTCATCTCGTTTACACCCAAAGCATGCACTCCTAAACTGCAATGAGGTTCTTGTGCGTTCTAACGCACGCGACTTAGAATTGACATTACCAACAGTAGTATCGGTTTACTCTTTGACGCACACAATCTAAGGACAAGCTTTCGCAAAGAAATTGTATGTCGACATTGTGCGTTTTGGGTTTGGGTTCGAATGTACCCAAACCCAAACCTGTCGAGCTGAGTAGAGGTTCTCGTGCGTTTGAGCATACGAAACTTCGCAGCGATACTCACAACAATGGTATCAGTTCACTCTCGAACGTACGACCTCTGAGGTGCAATATAGCCGAAACAAGCTTGTGCAAGCATCGCGCGTTTTGGGTTTGGGTTCGAATGTACCCAAACCCAAAACAGCCAAAGACTTTCAGAGGTTCTCGTGCGTTCTAGAGCCCGATACCTTGAATACATATTGGTAATATATGTATCTTTTGCCTCATTGAAGTGCAAGGTGTAAGGTCAGCTGTGAGCGAAACGAAAGATTCATAATTGGGCAGATTTACGGGTTTGGGTTCGAATGATGAACCCAAACCCAAAACAGCCAAAGAGTTTCAGAGCGCCATTGTGCGTTCTAGAGCCCGCCACCTTGAATGCATATTGATAACACACATATATACATATCGTACCTCCTTGAAGTGCAAGGTCTAAGATCAGCTGTGAGCGAAACGAAATATCCATTTCTTGGGCAGATTTATGTGGTTGGGTTTGAATGAACCCATACCCAAAACAGCCAAAGACTTCCAGAGGTTCTCGTGCGTTCTGGAGCCCGATACCTTGAATGAATGTTGATAAGATAGGTATCTCTTACCTCCTTGAAGCGCAAGGTCTAAGCTCAGCGCTGTGAGCGAAACGAAAGATCTATTTCTTTGGCAGATTTATGGGCAGATTCGTATTCATTCAAACCCAAACCCACAAATCTGCCAAAGAAATACATCCTCGGTTTGGCCCATAGCTTATCCCCTGCCTTGTACTTCGGAGAAGCACACGATATGTATCTTAACAATATGTCAGTACGGTCGCATGCTTTAGAACGCACGAGAACGACTGGTTGGACCTCTTTGGCTGTTTTGGGTTTGGGTGCATTCAAACCCAAACCCAAAACGCGTATTGAAGATCGCCATCCGCTTTGCGGATACTTCGTTCACTCCAGGCCTTGCGCTTTCGAGGGTGCAATCATATTTCTGTTAGCAATACTATTTCCCAAGTCTCGTGCGCTAGAACGCACGCGAACCCCTATGCAGATTCCAATTTCCATGGCTTGCGTTTGAAAGAGATGTAGACCTACCATCTTAGCTTGCAGTCGCGACTGCAAACTGAGCTGATGCGGCCACGGAATGGCTCAATCAAGAGCTCAAAATATAGGTATTCGTGTTAGGAATACCTATATTTCAGTTACGAACGTGAGAAAAATTGTTTGCGTAATGATTTTCAATTAACAACAGCAGGGGTCATGCGTGCGAGAAGCGCTTTTCACATACTTGCACCTCCAGCCGAGCGACCCGAGCGCGCGCGGGGGTGTTACCTTCCGCCGCACGAAAGCAGAGTCTGGGGAGAGGAGGGGGGGGATACTCAGCCCTAATCGCAACCGGTCACCACTTAAAACTGCTCAAAACACATGAGAATTTCCAAATTTTCGGCGCCTGCGGCGCGATATCCCACAATGTAATTGTTAGAGTTCAACGCACCCGTTAACTTCACTTCAGCCAAGCATCCACCTTCAAAGCTCCTCTAGTGATGCATGCCGGTATCCGCGCGTGAAGCACTCCCGCCCCACGCGCACGCCATGATGGTATCCGCGCGTGGGTTACTCCCGCCCCCGCGCGCGAGATGGTGGTATCCGCGCATGGGGCACTGGTAGCACTTCATTTTTGTCGCACAATCTCTTTCCCCTGTCGCAAGGTGTATAAAACATATACTTTGGACAGCGATAAAAATGAGTGCCACGCTCATGTTGTCACAGTGCGACAACATGTGAGCGTGGGACTCATTCTTGTCGCAGTGCGACAAACATGAGGGCGGGACTCATTATTGTCGCAATGCTACAAAAATATATCAGGTAGCCATGATAACAAACTCCATGTAGAACACATAAAATATCGAAAATTGTTCCGAACGCACGCTTTCTACGTATTGGATGACGACAAAATATAACTATATAAAAAACCCCTCACAACTTTCACATCTCGGTATATTCAGCCATTCAAGCCAGCATCATGTACACACAAGTAAAGTATACGATATCATATTCTCGTTACAAAAGTATGCAAACACAATTTTGAGCAGCAGTGGGCAACACACAACGAATAAAGTTTGACAGCTGTTGTTACAACGGATCGTCAAATACTGTTACGGATCGAAAGATGACAGATGCCCGCAGTCGCGATGTTGGTACGTCGTCGTCGATGTCACACGCATAGTCGATCATCGATATGTAATAACAGTCCGATCTGTACGAGTACCACTGAAATGCGCGAAAGGATCCTCCTCCTCCGCGTAGCTCAGTTGGTTAGAGCGTCGCACTAGAGAAGCGAACGTCACGGGTTCAAATCCCGTCGTGGAGCCTTTTCGCCACACGACGATATATGATTTGACCCGGCTCGTACAGTGAAAATCCCCGCACCGATTTCAGACGACCCTAACATTGGTATCGAAGCGACGGTTCGGAAACCGCCTCAGATGTAACGGCATAAGGCACACGATGTGGCCTACGCTAAGATCGCGTATGCTCGGGCACGGTGATGTGACCTGCGCTACGATCGCGTATGCATGGGCACGATGTGACCCGCGCTGATGACGTGGACACATTCCACACAACCCCCGGTACGAGCGGATAAGGTTGGCTGCCACGTCATCACATCTGAGGTCGGACCTTTGAAAAGTAACTCGGCACGAATGTCGTGAGGTCACGACACTTTAAAGAGGGGAGATATGTTACGGATCGAAAGATGACAGACGCCCGCAGTCGCGATGTTGGTACGTCGTCGTCGATGTCACACGCATAGTCGATCGTCGATATGTAATAACAGTCCGATCTGTACGAGTACCACTGAAATGCGCGAAATGATCATCATCCTCCGCGTAGCTCAGTTGGTTAGAGCGTCGCACTAGAGAAGCGAACGTCACGGGTTCAAATCCCGTCGTGGAGCCTTTTCGCCACACGACGATATATGATTTGACCCGGCTCGTACAGTGAAAATCCCCGCACCGATTTCAGACGACCCTAACAAATACTGAAAGCTAAATTCCTAACAGACGTAAAATAGCTGAAAACTAAACTCATAAGAAAATTCCACACGGCAACATGCGTCTCACCAGCGAGCAGAAAATATTTGAAATACCTGCACACGGTAAACGCAGACATGTTAGAACTAAGATGAAATAACAAAACCAGTTGCACACGCCACGAGAAACAGCACACACGCGAAACGGCAGAGTCGCCACGCGGGGGGGGTTGTCTCGGGGGCTTTTTGTTGCCATGAGGGAATTTTGTCGCCGCGACAAAAAGTCTCACGGAGGAAAATTTGTCGCCATGAAAAGGAAAAGTTTGTCGCCGATATGTATATGCATGAGCTTGGGGCGAATTCAACTCTGCGTAAATATAAGTCGTCATATTTCTACAATAAGCTAGTAAGCGATGTCAAGCATTTAATTTTGTTGAGGGGCAAGACGATAATTTACTAACGGTAAGAAAGCCACCTGGATTATGGTAGCACTTCATTCATAATTGGAAATTCCGCATATCTTCGTGATATAATTTGGAATTGTTAAACGTGTCTCTCATTGTCGGTTACGAACGATCGGTCGAGACAATCCTATGTAGGACTGCTGAGATCGGTAAAACCGTTAGATTAAACGCGGGAGCTTTCGCCCAAGACGCACACCTCTGCGTGGCCTTGGAGTATCGATCGCATTAGGAATTTCGTGTAAAAAATCACAATTGGTTATTGTCCACTACCCGGCCTTGGATACACCACGATGTACCCAACGTATGCAGATTTTCCCGTGTCAGTTGTGCACCGTTCGCGTGGGCAAATGTCTTGACAATGCCCAAAACCGATTCCTCATAAGCGGATGCGCGCATGCCGGCTATTTTATCACGTGTACGACTCATGCTGGAACAGTCACACCGCTTGCTTTGTGACTCTTCCTATAGTAGTGTGTATGACTGTCACCCGAACCCGAACCCTAACTGTTTATGCCCGTTATATCGGGTTAACTTATCAACTTTATTACATTCTGAGAAAACCTTCACTGAGTGAATATATCCCGAGTCCTAGGGGTATATCCAACAGGTTTGGCCCCACTCACTCTTTATTTAGACACTGCGTAGTTTGGCCATGTCAGGCTAAACACCGACGCTTGGGATGGAGTGAGGGGCTCCACTAGAGGCGCGGCGGAGCGGTATGGCCTAGTTACGTGGCTGGTTGATTGGACTTACGGAGAGCTCGGGCTCGTGGCTGCTTGATTTTCCCGTACTACGCGTTGGTAGACGTTGGAATTTTGGTCGGATCCGACACCAAGTTCCTTGGCCGCGTTGTTAGATCCACATGCACGTTTGGGGAATCTTTTGCGCCGCAGCTTTCCTTCTTTTCCTCGACAACCGCCTCACGACTTTTGGCCGCCGCTCCTTCCGCACCTCGCCACATTTGCCCTCACTTCGTCTCTATAGTCTTCTACATCATGGTTGCGACTAGATTGACCTCAAGTATGGCGTCACGCCGACGCTCGCTAGCTACAATTTTCGACTCCGCTGCTGCCCGTAATTCCGTCACGCCGGCTACGCCGGCAACTACTGGTGTTCCGGCTGCGAACTCCGCTCAAGCTGTTTTCTTGGCGGGTGTTCGCTCTCTCACCCGTGAGCGCTTCGACGAGAGCGTGGCGAAGCACGTGATCCGGAAGTGTTTCCGTGAGAAACATGACCGTTTCACGGGAACGGAATCCAACGCGCAGGTGCTTCTCTCCAAGCTGGTGCCTGCTCTCCAGGAGGCATTCGAGGCGCAGGATGCTTTATTTGCGCCGATGTTCGACTTGGAGGACTCCACGTTGGCCGTCCGTCCCGAGGCCAACAAACTTCTTTTTTCAACACTCGAGCTCATCGTATGTCCCGCCTCTCCGGCGGGTGACTGGCTCGAGGCCTCTGCGACATTGCACCCGCTGGACGGCAAACGGGCCCTTCTGGAGCTCGCACGGCGACTGCTGGACTCCGGTGCACCCTTTCAGGGGACGTCGGACCTCCTTAGCGTCCGCTTCAAGGCCTACACCGACCCGTCCGAGTCCATCACGGATTTCAACGCGGCCTTGCGGTCCGCCAAGAGGCGCAACACCCTCGACGATGACGAGGTGAAGGAGTTGTTCCTCGCGGCGCTGGACCCGGGGTTCTACGCGCCGGTGGTGTCACGACTCTTCACGCACCAGCAGCGGGCGGCCGTGGACCTCCTCACCATTCAGCAATGGGTCCTCGAGTGCTACGCCCGACACGTGGCAGCCGGTACGCACACTGCCTCGTTCACCCTGTCCGCGGCAGCCGTGGCCACTGACGGCGACACCTCGCAGCTGTCCGACCTCACGGCCATCATCCTCGACGTGAAGCGGCAGCTGAAGGTCCTCACGGACAAGGTCAACGGGCGGGGTTTTACCCCGCGGGCGGACAAGAACAAGATCGGCAACGGGGGAGGCGGCTCCGGTGTTCGTTTTGCAGCAGGTGACCTCCCGACGGGAGGGAACTGGCCGCAGTCGCAGGTGAGGAAGCGCGTTGCCTTTCACAAAGGCAGCGGCGACTTCATTCCGTTCTGCCAAAATTCAACGTGCAAGAAGGACGAGGCCCGCCACTGGCACCGCGACTGCCCCACCGGCGGCAAGCACGGCGCTGGGGGAAGCTTCCACAGCTTCTCCCTCGGTGACATCGAGAACGACTTGCTGGCGGAGCAGTTTCAGACGGCCATGGACGAGCACGACGGCGAGCGGTTTGATGCGCTCTGCCTTCTGGCGGGGGGCAAGCCGGAGATGCTCGACGGCGTTTCGGCTTGTTCCTTCGGGGTCGAACCGGAGCAGGAAAACGGTGCGTTGCAGGAGTTCCTGCCCTACTGCCAGCCTGCCACCCACATGGGCGGCTTCACGGTCGGTGGTGTCGAGAGCGGGATCTCGGCTGCCGCCTGCACGCATGTCCGGGAGGACCCACCGCCGGCTCCACCGCCGGCGGCAATCGAGCATGTTTACCCGGGCGAGTCGGAGGCGTCCGACACCGGTGACATGATGCCGGTGGACCCCATGCACGCGCACGAGCCCGACCTCTGCTTTGCGGACCGGATCGCGCGGATGGGGGGACTCTCGATCACGGCTGCGGGCAAGGACTTCGCGATGCGGTACATGCACGCCGAGTCGGAGACCGACTCTTGCGACGGCGACGTGGACGACTCTGCAGCTGGGTGTGACTCTATTGACGGTGAGGATGCGGTCCCGCGCCCTACGGCATCTCGTCCGGGATGCGGTGCACCGCCTTGGGGGTTTGCCCGCTCTTCGGCGATTGCGGTAATGCTTTGTGCGCTCTTTTGTGTGTGCGCCACCGCGGCGCCACTCACAGCTACCGCCCCTGGCGAGGCATGCGCACCGGACCACACCGGCCTGGAGGTCGGTGGTGCTGCTGAGACAACCGACAACGAGCCTGCATTCACTTTTGCGGCGCCGGCTGCTATTCCGCCGCATCGGCAGACGCGGTATCGGGAGCTACGACAGGGGTTCCACACTCTCCGCAATGTCCCGCGGCCGCCGTGGCTGTATAATCCCGACCCTGATTATGTTCCACAGTCACCACCTTACCCGCCACCGCCGTACTCGTCCGATGACGAGGAAGAGAGCTCTGGAGACCAGGCGACTGTGCACGACGATCGACAAATTTCAGATTCCTTTTCTGGCTCTACGAATGATTCAATCACGGCATCGACATCTTCAATTCACGGCACCATGACTGTGCTGCGGGCCGGCACAGCAGTGCCACCGCCAACTAGTGGCTAGGAAGTTAATCATGCCGCTCCTGCACAGTGAGATTGACCGTAGCTGTATGTGCAGAAGGGTCCGATCACGGACCGGTTTCAGATTTACAACTCTTGGCTGGGAACCGCCCTGCCAGAAAGGACAGGCCTTCCCTTAGAGCCCAATTTCCACCGCTGTAGATGGTGTTTGTTCACGGGTTTCACCTTCGGCTAGCCAGTCACCACACTAGGTGGTGTGCTGGAACAGTCACACCGCTTGCTTTGTGACTCTTCCTATAGTAGTGTGTATGACTGTCACCCGAACCCGAACCCTAACTGTTTATGCCCGTTATATCGGGTTAACTTATCAACTTTATTACATTCTGAGAAAACCTTCACTGAGTGAATATATCCCGAGTCCTAGGGGTATATCCAACAACTCAAACGCCGGCTACCGCCGTATGCCGCCGGAAAGAAAATGAAAAGTTGATATTTTTGGGTACATCGATGGGGATGCCTCATATGTGCTCCTTAAACAATACCATCGCCAAATCTAACCTTCGGGCATCATGTAGTACCCTAAAAAGCAGGTGCCATTCATTGGGTGGGCGTTTCATCCAAAAGTTTCAGCTTCAAACGTCATGGCGTTCGATGTGTCATTAAAATTTACCGGAAAATGGCCGATTCTAACACAATGACTGGACTTTTGTTTATACCACCTGCCTCCTCGACGACCCTTTGAAAATTTGAGGACCCATGATGTCAAGTTCTCGACCTGCTCTTTCCGTAGTGTCTTATCAAAATTTTCATCCGAGGTCGCCTTGATCCTCAAAATGTCGGTTGAAGCAGCCGGTATCTCGTACATTGTCCCTATGAAAAGTTTGGTTTGCCGAGTTTTTTTAACGTCATGCTGAGTGGATATGCTATCGAGTCAAACTTAGCCCTGCGATATATTGGCACGCTGCGGGGGAGGGTCTTAAGATACTATATTTGCACGTGTTAATGATACAGCAATGAATTTAGTCATTGAAACACATCGCGCAGCTTGGGTACATCGCTATGTACCCAGACCCTCCTGGGTACATCCCCATGTACCACCGGGTACTGTAGTGGGCATTGTCTGCCGTTGCCTAAACTGCTAATTTCTGGTTGGTCCAACTCGGATGACACGTCTGCGGACAAGGGTTCTTGTCAAGCCGTGCTATATAATTTTATGCAGGAAATAAAAAGCAAAATATAAAAATATAAAAATATTCAAAATGAAAATATACAAAATAGAATTTTCGAATTTCGAATATAATAAAATAATTTATTTGAGAAAATATCCTGAGGAGCATAAATGCTAATAACGTGTTCCAGCTCAGCTCCCCTGCATCGCCCGCGCCCCGGCGACCCCCCGGCTCTCCGGGGCGGCCAACCGAGGCGCCTATACCGCTGCTCCACGATTGCCTCTGCTCCATTCATCTCTAGCTTCGATCCAGATACCTGCCGCATCCCACACCATCCGCACACAACCACACCCACGCTTAGCCACTGCGCCACGCGAGCGCCTGATGATGAAAACTGAAAATCAGTAAAACCTTTATAAAACACGAAATGGGATAATGAATAATGGATCGCGCGCATCGAAATTCGATGATGACATAATATTACGTAATAAATATGATGACGTGATATTATGTAAAATCATATACGAAATATTAAAATACAGGTTAATGCATTCAGGATTAATAAAAGGCAATTCACAACTTCGCTGTAACAGGAATCATACACCTATATATGGAATCTTCGGCGTGACGCAAGACGGCGTCTGTCACACTATTCTATTATTGTGAAGCCCGCAAAGCTCCCAGAATGAAAGTTAGTGACACTGTCATCAAAGACGCCTGTATGAGCTGCAACAGGAATTATACAATCTGTGGGAAGCGGCATCAGCGACAGTAACACTATTCTTTTAGCATTCCATTTACATTGCGAAGCCCGCAAAGCTCCCGGAATGAAAGTTGGTGACACCATCATAAAAAACGCCTGTATGGGCTGCAACAGAAATATACATACATACATACATACATACACATATCCTTCTGCGGGCGCTAAACGTCGTCAGCCTGTCACACTATGCTATATTTAGATTGCGAAGCCCGCAATGCCGCAAAGCTCACATATAAATGAAAGTTGGTGACACTGTCATCAAAGACGCCGATGCGATGTGGATGTGGGCTGCAACAGAAATTATACACACCAATGGCGCGACGCGAAATACTCTGCCAGCTCTTTCAAAATCGGTCATCACGTTCGATCGGCCATCATCATCACCTTCAAAACTTAAAATTCGAAATTGGAAACGTACATATGAAATCAGTGGTGGGAAAAAGTGAAATAATCTTGGTATAAATTCAATGGTGGGAAGACTGTATAGTGAAATTCAGTAGCATACTGTATAGGACTGCATAGTGAAGTCCAGGTATGCTACTGAATTTGAATCCTGTATTGAAATTCCTATAGTGAATTCCTGTAATAGTCCTGAAATTCCTGTAATTCCTATAGTGAAATTCAGTATAC